>OX451395.1:10915970-11172302 GCA_949629135.1 Eremobia ochroleuca | reverse complement strand
CTGTAAAGATTAATAAACTTTCTTTCACGTAGATTTTCCAATTGATATCCAACATGAATTCTCATTTTGGCTTAAAATTCACGTCGTTTGTCTTCAAATTCAGCGGCCACTAACATATTACATGCTAAATAAAATATTCCGGACATTATTTTGACTTTAATAGACTCAAAAACATATATAATTTTAACATAAACATATATTTCACACCTCAAAATGCTAGTGATCCGTATCTACTATTGCAAGCATTTTTTTCGATAGTTTCTGTCAAATTGGTGATTCGTGGTGCCCTTTTATATGAGGACAGATGAAAAACGCTAGTGACTATCGAATAGATTTCCTACGTTAGGTTTCTTACCTATCGAAATCTATAGTGCTCATGGTACGAACTTTAATTCTTTTTGTGATCGAAACAATATTTCATAAATATCATTATTATTTACGGAGGCGCTAGCGAGTTTTGGCTGTGTAAACTCATGGTAAAGCTATTGTACCCTGATATCGCTACAGTCGTTGAGTCGTCCCTTAAATAATTTGAATTAGAAATTTTGCATTTACCCACCGTTCCACGCCCTCTAGCTATCATTTTCGGAACTATTAAGATCTTGGTGGAAGTATGGTGATTTCCAGGTTCCTCTCCTCCCGGGCCTCGGTAGTCTGCAATAAAAAAAAAAAGTTAATTTTAACAGTGCTAGATGGCGTTAGTAGTATGAAATATATTCTCTCGTCCAAATAAAATATGCTAGGCTGGGAACTTAGAAGGTATAAGTAAAATAGACGAGTTTCTGCAAATAATTTTAGTTTCATACAATTACGTAGGTATTTAAATTAATTACTAAAGTTAATAATAATAATAATATTCCACAACTTTCACACAACGCCATCTAGTCCCAAAATAAGCAGTGCTTGTGCTATGAGTACTAGACAACTGATAAACATACATATATATTTCTAAATACGTACATAATATTATACATAAATAACACCCAGACAAAGAACAAATGATCGTGCTCATCACACAAACATTTGTCCCGGGTCGGAATCGAACCCACGACCTTAAGTATAGTAGTCAAGGCCACTGACCACTAGACCAACAGGCCTGCCAAAACGTTCAACCTAAACGTAGCCACGTCTGGGACACAGACACAGGCCGCCTCTCGGAGAGAGGGGCGTGGGCCGTAACGCACCACGCGGGCCCGGTGCGGGTAGATGAATAAACGTAAGTAGAGATCTTTTACTCTAAAAACGCACGCCGTTCCAAAGTCTTTACTCTCAATATACGCAATCTGGTCAGCGTCATTTCCTCTTTTTATGTAAACCCATCTATAATACTTACATAACAGGTTAAAGATGTTGGGAACGAAGTTCATTTTAGAGTAAAAAAAGACATCTCCGTACCTAGATAAACATTTATAGCTTACCTTCACGGCCAAATATATCTCGTTAGAGCTTCATTTAAAAATGTTTCGATATCGTAAGAGATGAAAACCTTAGAGTTTTTGCTCTTGAACCCCTGAGACTGTCTTTTCGAAAACGATGTTTTCGAATTTGAAAAAATTTGAGATTTGAAAAAAGTCCATAATGTAAAATACATTATGGACTTTTTTCAAATCTACATTGTGTTTTACACTTAGTGTACTCCTGAGCATTGAATATCTGCTCCATAGCGTAAAAGGCTGCATTTTGCTAGATAGTCTATTGAAGTATGTAAGAAACACACTTTCGTAAAATGATTTTATTTTCTTGTCGCCACTTCATAAAATCATTGTATTATTTAATAACTTAAATAATACAATGATTTTATGAAGTATGATTATTTATGCAATGATTATTCTTCAATAATATTCTTATTATTCTTATTTTATGGTTAATCTTTCTTTTGAAATTTCTGCCAAAAGATTTTCGATTAATTTGCCTCGTCCTTAACCGAATCTGGGGTCAACATTTCAGAATCGCTTGAACTCATTTTGAATCCAATATTAGTATTTAAACCAAAATTTTGAATTTTAGTACAGATTACAGAGTTAGTATCCCGCCAAATTATACTATTATGTCATTCGGATCAAACCCGCCCGCTCAAAAAAATAATATGAAATAAATATATGTTAATACCTAATTGTTGCGTCATAATTATTGGTCCGGCTAGTAGCGTGGTCATTTGTTGTTCAGAATTTGCAGTGATCACTGTTCTTTGGCTTCGAACGTAAATACAGAAGGAAGAAACTCCATCGACATCGTCGCGCAGCCGTGGCTAAATAATAACAGCCGCACAGGTCGATCGATCAGGTTAAGTCATGCTTTCCGCGGTTGGTCTGTGGATGGATGACCATCTATACATACTGAGACCCCTCCGTGCCTCGGAAAGCACCTTAAGCCGTTGGTCCCGGTTGTCATTCGTGGATCTTTGACAGTCGTTACGAGAAGCCCGAAAGTCTGACAACCAGTCTTACCTAGGGGTATCGTATTACCCAGTAACTGGGTTGTGGAGGTCAGATAGGCAGTCGCTCCATGTAAAATACTGGTATTCAGCTGCATCCGGTTAGACTGGAAGCCGACCCCAACATAGTTGGCAAAAGGCTAGGCAGATGATGATAATGATGTTTCTGGAGGGACTCACAGCGGCTGAAGCCCATCGAAAATTACTCAGAGTGATGACGTCTAATGCACTCTCTCCAAATACAGTGAAAGAGTGGTTCTGGTGCTTCAGGGTGGGTAACAATGATGTTTCGGAACATCGTGGAATTAACAGTAAAACTGGACCTGAAACTGAGGAGCGCTTGAAGGTAATGCAAAATGCTTTCCAAGTCTAGCTAGAGCTTGGTCAATTAACTCGCTGTCGGCTCACACTGGCATACCTAGAACAATTTGTTTTGAAATTATAACGAAAATAAAAATGCGCAAAATTAACACAAAGTGGGTACCACGCGATTTGACTCAAGACCAGAAGGATCATCGTGTGGACTACGCAAAAATTAATTTGCGTGCATATAACCAGCAACCAAGCCGTTTAAAGCATACATTGACTATTGACGAAAACTGGATCAGCCTATACCGACAACCTGAGAAGGACCAAGCCAAACAATGACTTTTCCAGGGCGAAACAAAACCAACAGAGGCACGAGCAGAAAAGTTTGGATCTAAGTTCTTGTTGGTGCTAGCGTTGGACTACAACGGCATCTGCTATTATGAAATATTGGGTCACAACGAAAAAATGAATCACCAACGCTACATTCAATGTTTAAACAATTTGATGAACAGTTGGGCTCCGAACCGTAAGCACTCAGTGTGGCTGTTGGATGACAATGCTCGGCCTCACCGTCACTCCGCTGTGGACGAGTGGATGAGTGCACGTGCTTATTCTGACCTCGGATCCTTACGCGCTGCCCTAGACAAGGAGATAAAGGCTGGCATCCAAGATGGAAGATACCAGTCCGTTAGAAAATTATCTGAGCGCTGGCAAGCAGTTATAAATTCTTAAGGCGATTATGTCTAGCTTATGTTGCTGTAATTATAAAATAAAACAAAGCACTTTTTGTTTTATTTGAATTTTAGTGTGGTCGGATTTGATCCGTATGACCTAATATAATTTTTTTTTTTAATTTTAAATATGGAACACACCGCGTCACCGCTGCGGGCCGTCCCGCTTAATAGGTATTTTTTTTTAATTCACACTGGCTGTTTATACACTCACAAGACCGCAGCATTTTTCTTAATTATGTAAAAAAAAATCGTAGCTGACTACCTCACCAAATTTAGTTCTATTTTAAAATTCATTCCCGCCCTAGAGAGGGAAGCAATCCTTCCAAAAAGCAAAGCTTCCCTCTCGGAAGCAATTACTATGAGTCTTTCCCGTCCAAAGATGGGAAGCAGCGTATTCCACCCGCTATTCGGATCAAACAAACACTACTTTCCGAGTATGAGAAATGAAAATAAAATATACCTATTACCTTCTAGCTTTTGCTCGCGGCTTCGCCCGCGTGGATTTCGGTCTGTCACAGAAAGTCTTTAACGTACGTCCCGCGATCATAACACGTTTGTAAAACTAAACTAGTCATCCCACATTCATTCAAATGATTTAGTGTAAAATGCAACACAGGGTGGCAGGGTTTTAAAAAGAATGCCCTCCCATCATTCAGTTCTGATCATCATTGGATTCTGACTTACAAAGTACTGTTACAATTACTTAAGAGATACAGTCAGTGGGCAACGGCCCTAGTGCGTGTTTATCTATCGAGAGGCCGCAGGTAACTATTTCAAGGTCACTGCCGAGGCATAATACTACTGCTTTCATTATTATACTGTGCCCAGAACGCTCATTAGCGCGCTTTGTTTCACGAGGGCCTGAGACCCAGTCTTAGATAGCCTTTTTCCTAGAAGTACCTAATTTAGTTCCATTTAATACCTATTTTATTAAATAACAGGATATCCTTAATTTATCTTAGTACAAAGGCAAAATGACGCTTTAATTCTGGGAAGCAAAGAAACTCGCTGAAATTAATACACAAGAGTCTAGAGGTGAACCTACTAACTTCATTCTAATTTATCCAAGGAGCATAAATAAAGAGGTTATGAAACCCGAAAATTTCCCGAGTTCTCAAATACTCGTTACAAAGTCGTAGTTTGAAGAAAATTATAATAAATAACTGATAAGCCGGAGCTGCTATTATGAGGGGATTATAACAAAATCAATTTGTGTCCCCTTGCGTAGGTAGGTACCTAAGTAGTAGATAGATGGGTATTTTCATATCCGGCCTAAATTGGGTCATCGAATCCATTTATCATCACGATTGTTATGAAATATCTGGCCATTACCCATTTGTGTTGAGGTATTTATGTTGCTAATGTTGACTTGCTGCCGTCGTTTATTGACAGTTTTCGATAATATAGCATAATTGTTAACGCACAGCAATCAAGCTACTACAATCTGTCAAATTTCTTTAAAAGTTGATTGCAATTTGACAGTTTCGGGTAGCTTGATGTGCTGGCGTCTGCACCTAAGTCGACCTTTATTATTTAATAAAACCCCGTAGAATTAAGCTTAACAAGGAATTGACATTTTCAGAAGATAACACTTCTGAAATCAGATTAATATTTGTGGCTGTCGGAGTACATTTAAGTATATAATATAAAGTTCGCTCTGGATATGATGTCAATTAAAACCGGATTACGTAAGGTACATTCGATCGCCAAATCGTTTCGCTTCGAACGACTGATGGTTCGAACCAGCACCCTAATTGCGTAACAAACTATTACTATCAATTTGAATAATTTTGAAGCATATTGCTCCTTAAGTTCGACAAATGTGTCTGCCCAACAACGTAAATTACGCAATGAATATTGTTGAACTGTCAAGATGAATCCCATTGCTATTGATAGTATATTACGCAATTACCCTGTTGGTCTACCTACATTCAGTAGCTAAATACTGTGAAGGTAGGGACTGTAATTTTTAGGGACGCATTCCTACTTTTAGCCCCGCCCGTGTGTAGAAATCTAGGATCACACGGGCTGACATATAAGATTTTTATTTAGATGGTAGTCTATTATATACTCCCCTGGGCGGCCTGGTAAAAATGCAAAATAACTCTGGTTGATCAGTTCTCTGTGTGTATTAGGACAATGTACTTACAAACCTGATATGGTGCATATAACTTTTAGGCAGTTGTAAATTGTTGTCCTCGTAAGCTATTAGGTATCATTTGATCAGATTTGTCTGCTGCTTGGCTTTTAGCCTTAAAAAGAAGAGAATCTTTTTCTATTCAGTCACTTGCGTATCCATACACGGAGAGAAAAGTCTTAGAAAAATGACTGTGCTGTCTCATAATCTGAGTGCATTTGAGTGGTAATGGAAAAATTACCATGCTAGCACAGTCAAAATTCTTATGCTGTACAGTAAAATTTATTGGACAAATAGTGAATTTTTCCCAATCTCACTCAGAAAAATTTCTGTAGATGTCGCTTGCACTCACTTTACAGTGACGAGCACAGTAATTTTTCTAAGAATTTTCTCTCCGTGTAGGTAAGTATTTAGCTTTGCGCGGCTGTAATTTGATTGTTGGTTTTGTAAATGTTTGTTTATTATAATACAGAGAGCATTACAAATGACCGCACTCGTGAAGATTTACGAGTCATCACTACATCAATCACAGAGATTCTGAGGTATCGTGTTATATGGGTAGTTACAACCGGAATTACTGTTCAGCGGCTTGTTTTGTTTGGCGAAGCGTGAGAACTGCTTTGGTTGATGAGCAAAACCTCAAAACCTATCTACAGCAGTAGTCAAAAACCTAAAGCAGTCAAAAGCTAATTCTTGTCGATGATAGACATGTTGGGATCTTATTGAGTGGACTGTAGGTGTATTTTTCTGGGTTTTGTTGGCGTCGGTGGTGTGTGTGGGGTGACTGCAATGCAAACTCTTTACTTCTAAAAATAATATAATTGTATGGTAGGACAAACAACTCGCGTGCGTTACTTTTACAAATCTTGCTTGACAACTGGCAAAATAATGTTGCGAGTATATAAAAAATAATAATCTTTTTTGGTGTTGCCAACAAGACAGAATGAGTTTTTGAACGTTTATAGGTACCTAAATACCTTCAAAAACTCATTCTAATTTATAAAATGCCTTTGGTGCTAAAGAGGAATTTAGCGTCATAACGCGTTTTTGAAGGCATCGTTGTTTCGCGTTCGGAGGGATCTTAACACAGCATTAAATAGTTTACCTAATGTAACAGTATGTTTTTGCTACCGTATGGTTCGAATGATGGCTGGATTAAGTTATAGCCATAGAAATCTATGTTATCTATGGTTATACCTATTCATGATATTCATATCCATGCGAAAGTTAAATGAATGCAAGCGCGTGGAGTTTCCACGTTGCATTGTGCCAGTTTCTGAACTCTCTATTCTAAAAGTGTATATTAGTTGGCACACTACTGTAGACAACATATTCCTGGATAGTAAGAAACTAGCAGCTTTAAATGTACAGACGCCAGCACATCAAGCTACCCCAAACTGTAAAATTTTCCCATTCAACTTTGAACCTTATCCTTTAGCGATAAATTTGAAAATCTATTAAAGAAATGTGACAGATTGTAGTAACTTGATGTGCTGGCGTCTGTACATACTCTGCGATTAGGGTTACCGTCCGGCGCCAAATGGCTGGGTTTTTAGCCCGCCCCGTCCGGACTTTTTCTGGTCTTGTCATTACTTTTCGACTTATAGTTTTTTTTTTGCAAAATAGAAAAGTTAATTACCTAAGTACTTACTGAAAAAAGAAAGATTTCAAAGTAAAATGTCCGGCTTTTTGTTAGGAGTTTTCATATTTCCAAATGGCAACCTTACCAAAAGTTTAAGCTGCGTATCCTCGTAAGGCCCAATGTACAATGTATTGAACAAAGTGACATACAGTATTACACATTGCAAACATGCATTTAAATTAATTAATGTACATTGTAATGTACATTGGGCGTTTAGGAGAAGGTTTTGTTTTTAGTCTGGGCCGGAATGCCGTATGTAGCTTTGTTCAATACATTATACATTGAGCGTTTAGCTCATCTTGCGAAATTTTGCTTGGGCGTTACGAGGGTATAGTAGACTCAATGATAATTGAACGACTCAGTGGATACGTGGTAGTTAGGTCCCATAAGTAATTAGGTCTCTACCTAAGTACTTATGGCGACGTAAACACAAAAACAAACTGTTGGAAAGCGTTCGGAAACGTTCCATACAAAATAATATTCTTTAAATTACGGGTATTTTTGATACCATGTAGTTTACCTACATTACTTTTGTAAACTAAAGCTAAAAAAAGATAAGCTTTTGTAAAATATTTGTATGACCTACAAGTGCCTAGTTGTTCCGAGTCTGGCTGTTTGTGTATGTGACTTTAAATGTTTGTAAACGCACCCACAATACAGGAGAAATTCCTAGTGTGGGGCAAAGTACTTTAAAAAAAAAAAAAATGTTTAGTAACTAAACAATAGTGTGCTAGGTAGCCTAGCCTAGATATTAGGTAACCTAACTGTATCTACATAACACCTGATAAAAAACAAGTCATACAGGCACTATCGAGGCGCAAACTGAAGCCATGGATTCAGGACATGGTTCTATAGCCACTGGTAGAGTAGAAATTTGTGGTAGATTATATAAAAAAATCAGCTGTTTCATAGAAAAGCGCAATACCTACGCGGACAAAATGTATGGACAGCCAAGTTTTTTTTTAATAACCGACGTAAAATTTCAGCCCCTTTTTATGTCCAGGAAAATGACTGTCCATTCCAAGGTTGCCTGGAAGAGATCGCAGAAAGCGATAACGCCGCCCTTAGTGTTTGATGTATTTTTGATGTTGTGTATTTTTGTGGTGTACAATAAAGTATATATAAATAAATAAATTTCAACGTAGCCTATGAACTCAGAATCATATGCTGGTCATATTTTTTAAGTTCTGAGAAATAAAGTTCTTTAAACCCAATTCATGGTTTCAGTTTGCGCGTCGCTTGGTGCTACCCTGTAAAGGTGCGTAGGCAAGTACTACTTATTTACCTACTTAATTATGTTTAGCACAAGTGTCGAGATTCGTAGTTCAATCGTTTTCAGTAAAGCTACCTAAAGATATTGTTAAGAAGGAAAAAAAAATCCTTTCAAATCAAGAGACAGCGTTGCAGCCACAACCTCTTAGTGGCAGATTGGCTATTAATGAAATCTTTACATGAATTGCCGCATGTCCGCTCATTTGGTAGACTAGGAAAGTGCTTTAAAACCCACGTTCCCTGTTCAGCACCTACAGTTAGTCTCAAAAAAGCAAACAGATTATGACATTACACATGGGGAGCCGACAACTACCTACCTACACGGAGAGAAAAATCTTAGAAAAAATACTGTGCTGTCTCATAATCTGAGTGCATTTGAGTGGTAATGGAAAAATTACCATGCTAGCACAGTCAAAATGCTGTACAGTAAATTTTATTGGACAAATAGTGAATTTTCCCAATCTCACTCAGAAAATTTTCTGCAGATGCCACTTGCACTCACTTTACAGTGACGAGCAAAGTAATTTTTCTAAGAATTTTCTCTCCGTGTACTAGTAGCTACATTGATATCGTATATATGGAGCAGAAATTGTAGATAATTAAATGAATTCTTATCGATGTTGATATGTACAGACGCCAGCACATCAAGCTACCCGAAACTGTCAGATTTTCCCAATCAACTTTGAACCTTATGCTTTAGCGATAAAGTGGAAAATCTATTAAAGAAATCTGACAGATTGTAGTAGCTTGATGTACTGGCGTCTGTACATCTCATTGAGGCTACTTCGTAACTAATCATGGTGTATGTGTAATTATGTCAAGGATGTGAAATGAAAGCCAACAAAGTTTAATACGCACTTATTTAAAATGAAAATTCTCATCTGCCTATCAGGATTAACATAATTTTGTTTAACGGATCTCGGAACCGATTATTATGCAAATGTCAAGAATAATAACGATAAAACCTTCAATAAAGCTTATCCATAGCCATAAATCGTACCTAGCTTTAACTAATTAATTCCTGATCGTGATTTGCAATTTTCCGGAAATCCTGTACGGAAGCTACCTTTCACCTTTTTAACATACAACAATGATAACAAAACAATATTGACCGTAGCTTTTTTGGGCTAATAGGTAGGCTCTAGGAGCAGTGGTGGCCTAGTGGTAACGGCCGCCTCACTGGGTTCAAACTTACGAGTCGTAGGTTTGAACCCAGTGAGGCGCTTTACTATGTGTAAATTACTTCATTGCTCCCTTAACCAGGCCTAGCCATTTTTTTTCTTTTGAATACTGATTTTGGTAGATTACAGGGTTATAACAAATATAATTTCTTGTTTTTTTTTTTCTGTTCCTGAAAAAAAAAATCCCTGTGGTGTCTATATGACCTGCTGCCCATGCAGACATGTGGTCTGTATGTGGCCACTGTCCTACATGTTATCTACGCAGCTTTTAAGGGTTAGACTACTCACTGTAATGAATCTCAGAAATCGGCTCGTCACAAAAAAATAAAAATCCATGTGGTCGCTATGTGACCACTGCCTGGCTAAGGGTTAAAACGGTGAAGGAAAACATCGTGACCGGCATGTCTTAGAACCAAAAATTCGAAGACATGTGACATCTACCAACCCGCACTGGGTCCACTCCCTCTCACTGATAGAAGGCCTGTGTCCCAGCACAGCGGGAAAAATATAGGCTGATTACTCTAGGTAGGCTCCAAATTAACTTCAATAAATAAACCAACAACTTGTCTTCGTAAATATATCTGCCTATTAAGAACCTGCTGTATTTCATTTGCCTCCATAATCTACTTCCTTTAGATCCTAACTAATATTATAAATTCGAAAGTAAGTTTGTTTTGGAAATTTCAGGTTGGTCGGTTCAGTGGTTTAGGCGTAAAAAGGTAACAAACAAACGTTACCTTTTCACGGCTAAACCACTGAACTGATCATCCTGAAATTTTGCATATACGTTGTCAGGTGTACAGAAACGGACATATCCCGACGAAAACAACAATAACGTTATTATGATAATAGATGGCGCCACGTGTCTTTCGAACCATGTTTGAATTATATTAGAAAGTTTATAGTTTTTTTTTTAAGCCTAATACATTTTGTCAGTCTAGAGTATCGATAGACCGGTTTTGCATCCTCCTAACTATAATATTATAGACAACGGCAAACATTGCAGGTAGCAAGGGTGCATTTGGAAAAGCCATGTTTTTCCCATGGCAAGCTATACGTATGTAGCATGTTCGCGTGTGTCCAATGCCCAGAATTTGTACGTATTATCGCCAAATAGAAAGAAATTAACGCGAGCGAAGCCGCGGGCAAAAGCTAGTAGTCTGTAAAAACAAACGAAAGTAAATGATACCTAGCACCTACTTTTGATATGCAAACGTTTATCTATCCGCATTTGTAACGCCTAAGCATCTTGTACCTTATTAACGATTAATTATCTACCAATAGTAAGAATCGTAGGTACAGTATCTACCGATCCTTTTAACGAAGTTAGAACTAATCGAGGTAAGAGTAAACGGATATTAGCATAAAATGTTCAAAGCATAGGTGTTGAAAATTTCTTACTAAGTATCAGGTTGGCACAAAAGTAATGAGACACTTGGTTTACGTTTTATATTTTTTATTATTATTACAATACAAAAAGTTTAGTCAATGATGTAATCACCATTAGCATCTAAGACTTCTTGCCAACCATCCGGCAAAGTTTAGACGCCTTTCGCCCAGAACTCTGATGGCTGTGCCTCAAAAATTTGTTCAACTCCGCCTCTACATCAGAGAAACAAATGACAGTCTGATGGGGCGAGGTCTGGGGAATAAGGTGGGTGGGGTATCGTCTTCCAGCCCATGTCCTCCAGCTGTTGGCGAACGGCATATGCGACGTGAGGTCGAGCGTTATTGTGTAGTAAAACTACATTGACTAGTCTTCGTCGTTTTTTCTTGATAGCAGCAGATAGTTTGGTGAGCTGAGTTGAATATTTCTCAGCGATTATATCGTTCTCGTAATGAATCCATGATTCATCTCCAACTATATAAACTACAGTTTGTTAATGGTACTACTAACTACGACTCATGTACCTATAAACTGTTACGCAGGTATTTGTTATTAGCATCCGCATGAACCCGAATTAACAGTAGTTTAGGTTCCCTCGTAAAGTACTCGTAACCTGGCGATAACAATTAACGCCAAAAGCGAATAACATTAGTCGACATTTTTAATCTTTATTAGGTTACGTTAAGCGGCAGGGAGCTAATTACACTCTGCTCAAGATAACTCAGCACCAAAGCTCGCCTCCGCAGACAAAGAAACAAAAATATTTATGCATTGCTTGCTTTTTAAGCGGGTTCTTAGCTCCAGTGGCACATTAATTATCTTGTCTACTGTCTTACATAACAAAGAAAGAGTTTGTGTTTTTTATTTAATTTTTAAAGAACTTTTATTTGCAGTTCTTTTCCTCGTGGCGTTTGTCGAATACCTCTCCTTCTTAGTGTACCTACACGAGCGACACGCGTCGACGACAGAGGCAACTGCGACTGTCGACGCGTGTCGGCTACACTAGAGCTATTCTGTAAAAATCTCACCGTGAGAACTTAGGTGAAGTGAGCGGGAGGTGAGCTGTCATTAGGGATTAAAACTATTGACACTGCTCACTTGAAACTCACTTCACTTATGATTTTGCGGTGAGATTTTTACAGAATCGACCGGCTGGTCGCGCCTCGCAACGTGTGTCGGCGGTGAGTACGGTGCTCAAATATACGACCGGCGTGTCGCTCGTGTGTATGCACATCTAGACGTTCACTCTGGCACCTGCCTGTCTAGAGAGGACATTGCTGTTTTGGGTCTCGATTTCAAGTATCTAGTGATCTTTGTGATGTAGGTAAGTAGGTAACGCAGCTGACCTTTGAATTTTCTCAACGATAACTTGAGCTAAATAATAACAGTCGCACGGGTCAATCTTCAAGGTTTTTTTTTATGTTTTATACCTCAGAACTCCATCATTTGTGAACCAAAAATGCTTTTGTTGTAAGAAAGGATATACTTATGGGACCACCCATATAAATTTGGTCAAGTTCTGACGAGTGATTTTTCAGTTAGCTTCAATAATACGTATTTTTTCCACTAAGTGTATGATGATGTTATAATAAGTTCTTGTCACTATTATTTACTTAGCAAGTGAAGGTATACGAATTTGTGTGGGTTAGGTAGGTGCCACAACTAAAAAGGTTTTTTTCTGCCTTTTATTTTATATTTAAAGTTGTCTATTTAAATTTATTTAGGTAGGTAACTACTACTTAGATACTCTGATTTTTTTTTAAATTTTAGGATCATAAGAAGACATTCATGAGAAATTAAATAATGAAGAATTTTAGTACATACATTGCTCCTGTCTTAAACATTTTTTCTGACAAACTTACTTAAGGTTTTCTTTGCATTATTGCTAGTAGTGAGACATTATTAACCTGTGAAAATGATATAATTTAATCTAATTTGTAATGAAGTGCCCATTAAAATTAATTTTGAATTTATTAATGATGTGAAAGTTTACATAATCTCAGAAGGTAAATGATAATTGACACTGTTAATTATATATATTTGTACGCCTCTGGACAAAACATAGAGAATCTATCTATTTTTAACACCTCACACTTCGTTGTAATCTGACCTATGTTTACAAATAAATTATTCTGATTCTGATTCTGAGCTTGCCTATCACATTATTATTTTTCAGTGTATAAGATTTTCACGTTTCAATTTTATTTTCAAAGGACCTTGAAAGCAGCCATACAAGTGAGTCTAATCATAAATTCAAGGTCTCTCAGCTAGCTGTGGAACGGGCTTTGCTTGGAGTCTCTCAGAGGGATCGAACCTAATCGAATCGAATCGAAGGCTAGGTGCAGCGACGATCTTCGTAGGATGGCTGGAAGCAGCTGGATGAGAGTTGCCGAAAATCGAGTTGAATGGCGTGCAATAGGAGAGGCCTATGTCCAGCAGTGGACTGCTGTAGGCTGATGATGATGATGGTACAGACGCCAGCACATCAAGCTACTACAATCTGTCAGATTTCTTTAATAGATTTGCAACTTTATCGCTAAAAAGTAAGGTTCAAAGTTGATTGGGATAATCTGACAGTTTCGGGTAGCTTGATGTGCTGGCGTATGTACATTGTATTATATTACGCCCACAGTTATTTATTGACAATAATAAATAAATTAAGAAAATTAAAATGGATGTAATTTTCCTCAAGGTACTCGATGAAACATCCCCTTATTAATAAACTGGGATCAAAGTTAGGTAAACTGACGTTAATTATGGCGTAAATTAGTTCCTTGTTTTTTAATTAATAGGAGTTTAAGATTGCAAGAACTTCAAAAAAAAAACTTCGTAAAATCTGTTACTGTCTGAAAGTACCTACTAGGAAGACTAGGTTTGATGGGCAAGTTCGGCGATGGGATAATATCGTACCAAATTCCCCGTTAATTTGCCAATGTTTTTTTTTATGCTGGCAACATTGTGTTGTGCGCCATTTTATTCAATTCAATTATAGCATTAAAAGACTTTGAATAATACACTTATCTCAACATACTAACTACTGATTGAATAATAGTATGTGTAACTGAAATTATACGTATTATGAAAGTAGTTTGTCCAGAATCGCTTACTATAGATATCTGTAATTTTTGATATAGGTAATTTTTAGGTATATACGTAAATTTTATTACAGTCACACTTTCGCTGTACAGACAAAGCCAAAAAAATTGACGAAGTTCCCACTAGCCTAGACTCTTATACGTGTTCGACAGTGTGCGTGCGTAGCTTTTTTAATGTGACCACATTTTTGTCCCACAGTACAACTAATTTAATAAATAAACAATGTTTAATACATAGCAATACATGATAGTGAACATTCAGTGTATGTATTATGATAATAATATTCTAATTGGGGTGTTTGGTGCTGTGCGCTAATTCCGGGTCATGTTGCATAACTGCTACTAATAGATCATCTTTGTACCATAGACGTGAGTCCCAAAAGTATGAAAGAAAGCTAAGTCACAACTACACCCAGAACCCTAATAAAATTGCGTAAAACCATTTCTTTCGGAATGCGATTCCGAAACTAAGCAAACTCCGTTAGCAGTCGTTTTCCATATTTGGAATTGTGTAATAAAAATGATTCCAATCCAGTAGAATATTATAGAGGTGTACCTAACTATCGGGCACAATCTGTTTCGTTGAAGCGTTTTGTTTCATCATAATATGTGAACTATTCGGTTCCGAATAATTATGCCAAAATTTAATTCCGTTTTAATTACAACTGATGGTCTACTACTGAAAAATGAAAAACCAATTTATGATATAATACATTCTCTACCAAATTAAGTAAGTTTCAGATACGTAGGTACTACGTAAACTAGTTACACAAGAAACACTGTGAATGCATGACGATTGTTTTAGTTAATTGCTAGTAAACAAAGAGGGGGAGGCGACACATACATCCCATTAAGTGACGCAGAACCGTGAGTTAGCGAAAAGTTATATCCGTTCATATAGCGGCTAAGAGGCGGTTATCGTCTTGCTCGTAACAGTCGCACATAAACTGGGATAATCCTACGATTATTACTGTTTTTTATACGGTATAGGGGTGGTAAAGAAATGTGAGTGTTTGTGATTTTAGGGTGAAGAATGTACCTACATTCTTTACTCCAAATACACAAACACTCACATAATAAATATTATATAGGTAATAAAAATGATTAACTTTCAGGCTCACTCTACAGACGTAGATACCTGTAATGATTTATTAATAATACATTATTTATTATCAGGCAACTAAGACCCATACATAAAATACATAAATTAATTACAAAATTATAAACGAATACATATTAACAAGCATTACGTTATATGTACTAGTAATCTATTAACTAAGTACAGACGCCAGCACATCAAGCTACCCGAAACTGTAAAATTTTCCCAATAAACTTTTAACCTTATGCTTTAGCGATAAACCTGAAAAATATATTAAAGAAATTTGGCAGATTGTAGTAGTTTGATGTGCTGGCGTCTGTACGTTGGGTTATTCAATACATTTTGATTAAAGTTGAACTTATATAGTGAGCCCAACAATTCGTATTAATTTACTATTACGAATTTTTGCTCCATCTTATCCTAATTACACCTCACAACCCTTTTTACAAATTAAGGGCAATAATGTTATATTCCAATAAATCCGAGCACAAATGCACATTTGGATCACTCACTGATTAATGAGGCCTGAAATTGAGTGAAGTAATCGTTCAGGAATATGAATATTGGCTAGTGTTTAGTGACGTGTTACATTACCTTTAGAAAAAAAAAATGTTTGTTATTTTTCTTGTGTCCTACTGGCAAAGGCCTCCCCTTTTTCCTTCCTAACCCCTCTGCCTTGTGCGATCTCTGGCTATTTGTTAAAGATAAGTTTTGTTAAAGCATTAAAAATGAATATACTTGCATCCGTCCCTATTAACGAACGGTCTTTCTAAGGCTGACATCGTAATAAATAATTTTACGACCAAACAGGCCTCTCCAGCCTTATCATGTCTTCATCAATTTCCGCATCTATTGTGCAGTTATTTAGTATTCCCAAGTACCTTCACAACGTTGAATTTATGGCTTATAAACGTCTTGGGCGCTGCCTTTCTCAGCACTTCCTATTTCTCACTCCAAAATGTTGTAAAAAATAAAGTAAGTATTTTATCAACGCAGTCGTAAGATATATGAGCCAATAATAAAATTGTCTATGTACTTTCCTTCCAATCTTTGGATAGGTTTCAAGCGTTCGTGCAAAATAAAGCTGAAAACCATGAGATAAAGATAAATTAACACCATTATTTTGCTATTTATACGTTCTGCAATCTTTTAGATTTTCAATTCCGGATGTCTTAGCATTAGGTATGCTGAGCGATGGTGGTTTTGCCTGGATGTGATACATATATTCCTTTTTGTGTTTGTGTTCTTTCTCTGCGTCATGTTTCCGCAAATAAACGTTTTTTTCTTTCTTACCCTAATTAATTTGAAATATTTCGTGAAAAAGGTTTTTCTTGCCATCAGAGGCTCACTATTTCCTTTTTAAAACCCGTACAAAAGCAGCTATTTGTAGTAATGCAATCACCAAAACTGCAGTTTCACAACACCAGCGCACGATGGGCCGCCCATAGTTCGAAACACCCTATAACTCATTGACAATCCATATAGCACTATGTCATCTAGAATACCGTACCACCTGGGTATAACAGGGCTATTTACTTCAATTATCACTTATTATTCGACCTCGGAAGTGAACGCCTCTCATCATTGTTGCTCGCTGCTTATCGGTGACTCATCCGCGCGGTGTTTGTCTTAGTTTGTTGGTGAAGCGGCAATGCCCTTTTCAATGTAAAAAATTAAATAATAACATTTTAGGATTTTTTCCTTATAATATGTTAGTATTTCAAATTAAATATTTTAACTTCTCAATCGATGAATCCTCGCACCAATATTTGTTGCCGCAGCGCCCATGTATCGAAACGTTCTTTAGTTTTGTCGCTATAGCCGATAGATGGCATTAGCGACAGTGTGCTTCCGCCTTGTAGTGAGACATTGTGCGTGCTGGGCACTCCGCCTTTTAAGAATTCCTTTTTTGCTGCATCTGTGCTTCATTGAGAACTTATACTGCAGTGTTGATTTTTGGAGTTTTAACCATTCCACCAGTGGATTTAAGAAAATTTTGCTCGCCGGCCGGCAGCCTGTACCTACACGCCATCACGCGCGCATGAACGAGGTATCTTCCCATCTCTCTGGGTCTGAGTGGGATCTCTGGATTGCCAAGGTACATGGGCATGTTTTGCTGCTAATAATTTTTTGGTATTGATTTCTTGAGTATTCATCAATAGGGAAAATGGTTTTATTTTGAGGTCCGCCATTACACTTTTTTCCCACAAACTTCCTAAAGGTGCAGGCTATTTACACGCTATTTACCAGTTGTTTTCTCAGAATTGTTAATTGTTTTGTTGTTTGTGGGCGATGGAATTCCAAGAACAGGGTGAGTGTTTTGTAAATTATGTTTTACGCATCTATTTATTATACGTTTCGTTATAACCAACTATTTTCAACCTATTTTTCTGTTACCTACTGTAATTTTATCAGGAGCTACAAAATCTTGGGGCCGACTTGGTCCTGATTTAGTTTAAAATAGTGGTACATCTGTATGTTTCATGAGGAACATCATTGTCACTACCTCAGTTTGCCCTCGCGACCGTAATATGTCTGCTACGACGCCGTAGAGGCGGCGTAGCGTTTGCTACGAAACTTGATATTTATTTATTTATTCAGGTTCTCACCGGTAAAAACAGAAAATGTAGTAGAAATCTTAGGATCACTAATAACTTATATGCGTTTTATATTTTAATTTCAGATACTAAAATTAAATGTTTTTTTTTTTTCAAAGAGGCATTTATTTGCGCTGTGGTGTTCGCAAAAACCTTTAGATCGTAAAAAAATATGTTTTAGAAGTTTTTTTTTGCGTCTCTTAAAGGTGCCGAAAATGTAGATATTGCACCTTTATTACATCGAATTGTTGATTTATGTAGAAGTGTAGAAAGTTTCTGGGTTAAGTTAGCACGCATTAAAAATAGCGTTTTAATTATTCTAATTGGTTAGACGAAAATGAATGTGTGGAACTGACAAGAAGTGTTGAACAGTTCCATTTGGCGGGCGGCCCAGGAAAGACTTTTCCGATCTTGGTACGCGGTCAAAACGTAGACGCTTACCAGAATTATCACAAGTACATACATTATTCTGCTGTAAACACACTGTTTAAAACTTTGGGTCAATTTAACAGTAGTAATTTAACAATGGATATTAGTGCTGACGAAGTTTTGTCGCTTAGGGTGGTTTTATAGTCACGCCGCTAGACGCGCCGCTGAGCAGCGCGCTGTTAACAGCACGCGCTTGAACAGCGGTGCACCGTAAAACGAGATTAGTTCATTAGTACCGCGCGTTTCGCTGCTGTGGGCCAGTCGTGTACAATATGAAGGTTAATATGGTTAGAATACTGGCTATTTACTTTTTATGGAAAAGAAGGCAACGGCGACTTCGAAGAAAAGTAGTTGACCCTTATAACGCTACAAGGTCTTCTGAATCGAACTTCGTCAATTAGTCGTCCCGTATCGATGTAATTCATTTCGTAATCAAATAGGTACCTACAATACGGCGGGCGGCAGCGCGTCTCATCGGCGTCACACTAAAACGCATACTGGCCGTAGAAGCGAATGAGCGGCGCGCGCTTTGGCAGCGCCGGCGAACAGCGCGCGTTTATTGAACGGCGCTGCTCAAGCGCGTGACTTTGAAACGCAACTACTACCCCCATACATCTACGAACGCGCGCGCTCCAACGGCGCTGCCGAAACGCGTGACAATAAAAACAGCCTTATTGTTGAAGCTTAGCCTACGAAGCACCAATACTTATTGTTCAAGGATTTTGTGAACAGTAAAACTTCGTGTGATATTTTACCATCTTACCAAAGTGTATTAATTGCCATTGTTCGGGTAACACTTCTTAGTGTTACCCGAACAATGTCGCACGAAGTTACAAATACCAACTTAATTAACGGACTTAAGTTTTAAACTCTCGAATTCTGAGTGATAGTGTGTTACGCACTTAGGGTGCATGCAAGTGGCATTTATTGTAAGTAGTGTTGGGCAATGATAATAATCCGGTTAATTTCATAATGGCTAATAATCGATTAAAAGCAGTTAATAGCCATTAATAGCCATTATGGATGATAACCCTGCTGTTAATGTTATTTTAGTGATTGAAAATTTCCCTTCATGGTTTTCAGGCTTAGGGCTGTCAGATTAGACTTAATTTTCATAATCTTTCTTTGAAGTGAATAAATGTGCAATTTAAAACTAATCTGGCCCATTTAAAAATTTTCAATCAGCTATTTACATTGTTTTTTGATAATTAGATTTGTTATGTGCTTAGTTTTTTTTAAATTCTTAATCAGTCATTTATTTGGGATATTTTTTTGGGAATTTTTTATTTTTTTATTTTCGTTTTTAGTTGTTTTTTTTTTGTTTGTTGCTCAAAAAAATTTTTTTTTTAATCCGGATTCGGTTGGCGTCGCTGTAGTGCATTTCATGCATCTCTTTCTGGCAGGAATAAATATTGGCGACAGAAAGAGATAGCACGAGAAACGGGGGTGCGGGGATGCATGTTACCTACTAGTGTTGTAAAAATACCGTATAGTACCAAAAGGCTATGTATGAAACATGTATTTTATTATAACTTACGGTATTATTGGTATTTTATGTATTTTATATTTTGATTCACTTTTTAAGATCCTGCATTATTACGAAGAGGTTCTAGTTTAATAAATAAAATATATTTTAAGTGTCGATTGTATTCTACATTTTAGAATGACTAATTTTAATTTAATGATTACTTAGTTTTAATTAGACTTCACAGATATTATTACAGTATTATATTTCCGTGTATTTTTAATTATTGTGTTTGTTAAATATTTAAATGTACCGCACAGTAGGTACGATTTACCGCGTGATCGGCCCTCCCGCGACTCAACGTTGCATTCGTCGCCGTCAACACGTTAAGACGGGTTCCACTTCCACCGCGCTGCGTTCGCGCCGTGTTAGTGTCGTCTCGCTTACGCATTGACGTGATACTTTTTTGGCAAAAATGTCCCAACACGCATCTGATGTATGGCAGGGTTTTCAGACAGTGATGAAAATAATAAAATTGAAGAAAAATTTAAATTATAATAAAAAGAGTTTGTGATTGAAATAAGTTTAGGAACCTCTTAGGTTCGCTCTAAACAATTTTCTAATTGGGTTGTTATTTTTCCTTCAATATTTTCATTGTGTCTAGCTATTTTTTTATGGTAATAATGTTAAATCTGTCTATTAATAAAAAAAAAACATGTGTGCAGTTCACACGCGATAGAAGTGAAGCCATCAATAATGAAATATTTATGTAAACGATACACGTGTACAATACACCACGGTTGTTATGATGCTTTTACCCAAGCTTCGTAATACGCAGGCGCGCATACACGTACTAAGACACGTACAACGCTCGGACCCAAGCCTCGTGCGTATCACGTAATACGACTATCAGCGTATTAGGTTTCTGCTTGAAGGCACCCAGAGCAGTACCGATAATCTACGAAGATCATCATTATCATCATAATCATCGTCATCATCATCATCATCATCATCATCATCATCATCATCATCATAATCGTCATCGTGATCGTGATCGTGATCTTCATCGTGATCGTCATCGTCATCGATATCGTCATCGTGATCGTGATCGTCATCGTGATCGTCATCGTGATCGTCATCGTGATCGTCATCGTGATCGTCATCGTCATCGTCATCGTCATCGTCCTCGTCTTCACCGTCATCGTCATCTAGTGATAAGCAAAGCAAGACCAAGACCAAGACTGGGACAGTCTTGGTATTGGTCTTCGTGTTGCTTACTCAGTCTTGGTCTTGGTCTTGCTTGTTCGGTCTTGGTGTTGGTCTTGCTAGTGTATAGATAGTCTTGGTCTTGCTCAAATACTTCGAGTCTTGATCATGGTCTTGGTCTTGGATTTTGCTCATCACTACTTCTATCTCAATCTCTCGCACGTTAAATCCTATAGATGTGTGTTTATCTCTTTTTACCGTCGCTTTTTCGTTTCATTGATTTTCAAATCACAACGATGCTAAAGAAGTTTTCACTTCAAAATACTAATTTAAAATACCATTTCATGTTTTATATCTGTGCATTTCCACTGTATTTTCAGTATTTTAATTATTACTCAGATAATTTACTTAAAAAATATAGAAACAATCGATTTATACATAAAATGCCGTAGCAAATGGTTTAATACCGTATTATACGGTATTTGTCGTTTTATACATTTCAATACAAACGGTATAATACAGCACTTACATCTCTATTACCTACTAACCGCTCGGGTATTTTCCATTGTTTATAATTTACCTACGTCGTATTCACAGAAAAGAGCTAATACGTAACTTACTTATTTGTACAGACGCCAGCACATCAAGGTACCCGAAACTGTCAGATTTTCCCAATTAACTTTGAACCTTATGCTTTAGCGATAACGTTGAAAATCTATTAAAGAAATCTGACAGATTGTAGTAGCTTGATGTGCTGGCGTCTGTACCTTACATTTTTACGTATCGGTTAAAATTTATTTGTAGGTATACATACACCTACATATTTAGCTCGCTTTGTTAAATCAAGTAATTAATTAGGTAGATGGTTAAATCACAAAGCGATGTGTCAATAGTAATTATGGTTTTTTATAGTATTGGATCTCTAAATTAACAAAACTGAATTTCCCGAAAAATGTGTATTTATTTTATTATTAACACTTTTTCACATACAAAAAGTGAAAATAAATAAAAAGAATAACAGTACATTGAATCACACTGCTTACACGCACTCAATTTATGTTCACACCCACAGATTTTACAATAAAACAAAAAAAAAGCATTTATTTTTATAAATATACATTAATAGCAGGGTTATCATCCATTGCACGGCTATTAATGGATACTTATGGATTATAATCGATAATAACTCAAAGCATCCGGCTATTTACCCAACACTAATTGTAAGGCACCATTAGGGGAGGCCGGGGCTGAAAGTTCCGATTTTCAAATAACATGAAAATTTATGATGAAAATGATAAGATTTCAATATTGATATTAGATTTTATTAAAAAGTCTTAATCAGTCTCTCTAATAGTAAAGCAATTTCTGCTAGTTTCTCTATATTTTTTTTGTACAGGCAAATTTTTGCAAAATTTCGGAAAGGAACATTCAACCCCACTGTAGGGCGAGTTGTTCCATGTGTGGGGCAAATTGTGCCACTTAGATAATATTAATAAAGTATAAAGATAATGTATGGTTTCTCTGGTTAAATAAAACAATAAATAATTTATATAGTTAGGTTCATTTATTTAGTTGTTAAACTTTAAAAAACAACGAAAAAACATTACTAGCTACAACTAGATTCACATTTTGTATTGGTTTACAAAAATTGAGATCTATTAGCTTATAAATCTTACTACCTACATGCTTAAGGATACAAAAAATCGTACTGGAAAGGATACTCGAGATAAACACTTTTTTATAACTAAAAAATGTTGGCAATTCCATAACAGCACTTAAAAAAAGACAACAAAATATAACTGGAAATCTTCAGATGAATGTTTCTTTTATTAATTCAACTATTATAGAGATTTATCAAGTTAAAAAAAAATATCACAAACACAACTGCACTTATTTTAACTACATAACACAACAGGTAACCTTCATGCACACGTTTCATTAATAAATTTAATGATAAGTGAGATCAAAACTTACAATTATAATCAAATACCAAAATGAAACTGCTAACGTCAATATTATTTATCATCTTGAAGTTATCAAATTATTATTAAATCAGTCGTAATCAACTTTGGTAACTTTTATTCTTATTCATCGTTAAATTTTTCATGTGACTCATTTAGGATTCACAATTTAAGGATCAATTGGGGTAAGTTGTTCCGGGGAACAACCAGCCCCTTTAGGAGGGAACTTGTAGCCCCAAATTATATTTTTGTATAAAACGGTCATGCTAGCAAATTAACAAATGCAATTGAAAAAACATTCAAGCTATAAGATACCTAACTAATGCCACTCTAAAATTGGAAAGATGCACATAAATCGGCCAATAATAACGAAAAATAGACCAAAAAGTTTAAATACGAAAAAATTTACTCACGTGGTGTTCTAATAGCACGGTGCACACAGCCACTCGTCCGCCGCCGTCGGAGCAACTAAGATAGCTGCCAGCGCGGCGCGTCACCTGATGCTTAAACGACGCACTTCTCATGTATTGCTACCTCTTTTCTTTACAAAGTTATTACTTACTGTCGGAACAACGTGCCCCGGGAACTTCCAGCCCCGGCCTCCCCTACTTTCACAAAAAATCTCACTTACATTTGGCTGGCCACTCTTTGTGCCAGTGTTGGAAGATGCTGCTTTAGTTTCCATTTTTAGTTTATTTATCAGTCTCATTACTCTCAGGAAACAGTAGAAAGCTTTGGAAAAACCTAATACAGGTTTATAAAAAAAAAGGATTTTTTTTTGCCTGCACGGCAGGATATACCTATAGTTGGCATATTTTATGTTTGTTCGCCTCTATCGTATAAGTACATATATACTGAAGAACGATAAGTAATGAAGCAGGGATTCTCAGACAAAAATGTAACAATTATACCAAGTTACCAACATTCAAATTGCACGGATAATAAACCAACACGTATTACGACAAAATTCTTACGCTGCCTGTCCATTGACGCGGAGCAAGGCTGCGGAGCGGAGAAACGGAGAAATATTAACCAATAGAAAAATTATATTGAGATTGTATGCAATTCTATTGGTTAATATTTCTTCGTTTCTCCGCTCCGATGCCTCGCTTCGCGTCATTGGACATGCAGCCTTACTCAGGTGCCTTCTGTTGTTAACATAGATAGCTGTGAATTATTCCGTTTCGTGTTATTAGGCACTCCCTACAAGGACAGACTCTCGAAATAACTGTTATCTATTACGAGTACTAGATACACAAACAACATTAGGCTTGATAGCTCATTAGTAGGTGTGCTGTTAGCAGTAATAACTACAAGGTACTCGTATGTATGATTATTACGTAAACATGATAACAATGAGTCTAGACATAAGTAACCAATCCATCCACTATGTGCCACAAACCCATAGCCCAATATGTTTTGTTTCCATGTTCTGCAATAGTCCTGCACCAACCGGGGGTTGTCCTTTGGTGCATTTGCATAGTGTATACAGTCACCACAAGCAGCACCCGTTCACGAGCATAACGCAAAGATCAGCCATTACCCCCCTCGCCATATTTGAGGGAAGGAGGCAACCCGACCCCGGACGCTACCGCAAGCAGTGACATATGTATAAGGGAGCATGACGAACTTGCTGCCGGTTGCTCAGGTAAGAATAATATGATCAATCGTCGAGGTCACTAGCTAACCAGATATTGCAATCAACTCATTAGAAAACATTGAAATGAGTTGATAATGTCCATAATAAAATAAAATAAAATTAAACTGATTTGACTGATACAGTCAAGTAAAAAATAAAAAACAAATATATGAAATATAGCTCATATAACCAATGACAGACTGGGCGCGGAAGGCGGAGGACGGGGTGTTGTGGCGTTGCCTGGGAGAGGCCTATGTCCAGCAGTGCACTGCGAATCTGCGATAGGCTGAGTTGATTGATTGGAAGTTATAAATGAGAATGACGAAGAGCGTGGAAGGATATTATTTTGGAGACGAAACCCAGCATTGGGATAATTTACCTACATGTAAAAAAGTTGTACACCAGAAATAAGTCGTTTTGAGTTCGGCCATCCATTGGTGAACTGAATAAGGAAGCGAAAGTTAAAGAATAATAATTTACACAGTTTTCAGAATAAAATATAAATTAAAAAATATTTCAGGGCAGATAAAACTTTTAACGAATTCCCTATCTGCCCCCATTCGGGGACAGACACTTTGATTAAAAAATAATTTAAGGGGCAGAGAAAACTTTTAATTTCCATCAGTCCCCATTTATAAGTTCGGGGACAAATAAGACGAACATTCCCATCTGTCCCCATTCGGCGACAGACACTCGGGGACAGATAGCAATACTCCGCATTTTCGTCCGAAAAATAACAACACTGCATGAAACAAATTATGTTGTGGCGGCATCCGAGATTTGAGCAAAACAAAGGTAATTAGCACTTTTTAGACTATAAGCAAATTCTAGTAAAATATGTACATTTTTTAAATAAAATAAACGATTTATTTATTTAATGAAATGGTAGGGCCAAAATATTAGTACGGTTTTCTGTATCTGTTCTTATTCTACGAGAAATATAATAAAATAGTAACGAAGTCAAAACTATACATTGAATATATTTAAAAAAAAAGAAATGCTACGAGCTGTGGGAATGAGTCTGATGCCGAAAATATTGTTTTTTGAATATTTGTCCGTTTGTCTGGGTGTAAACGGCTGTACGGATTTGCATGAAATTTGCCACACAGATAGTTTATAACCTAGGTTACCTACTTTTAATCCTGGTAGTACGTTCCTGTGGGATATTTTCCGACATCCATACGGCGAAGCCGCAAGGAAAAGCTAGCATTCCATAAACTTATAGAATTTGTCGAGTCGACAAACAAGTAAAGGTCAAACTATTCGATATTTGACGTAACGATGGTGCCACATTTTATTTTCTTGAGGATATCATGATTAATAATTCACGTTAAACCCACAATAGGCGTTTATCAAGTTAGCCGATTCAATGAAACTGTCACTCGTTACGAAGATTGACGGGTCAGATAGGTAACAACATGACGTTTTCGTGGTATTTTCTCTCGAGTATTTTGATACTTTACTTTGATACTTTTTCCTTATCGAAGTCGACTTTTCAAATGTTTTTTTGTTTACATACACCATTATAGAAGTATGAGGAACAGGGTGTAAAGTTAACTCATCGTACATAGAAAAGGGTGGATCCTTCAACCATACGGGTGTGTATTGATGTTGGGACGTTGGTTGTATACAACGTGTAACGTTAAATGCGCAAAACCTCAGACACCCCAACTGATTTGTAATTCAATTGACCTATTTCAGAGAGAAAATAAGTCATGAAAAAAAATGTAAAGGTTTTATGTGCTGTTTTGCTGGCCATTCTGATCGTTTCTTGCGTCTGCGACGACGCTTTACCGAGGCAGGAGTCGTCACGGGGCCGCTGCACCGCGCTGATATTGGCTTGCTTGACCTATTAATAAATAGACACGGCAACGTTTTTAGTGAAGATTTTTTGAAAAATGTGACCTATATTAAAAAGTGGTTCAATTATTTCTGCTCGTTATTCTGATCAAACTATTTTCAGGTTTTGCGCATTTAACGTTACACGTTGTATATGCTAGTTGCGCGGTAACCTCAGTTTGCTCGATAAGTGAGGTCAGTGTGATCCGTAGTTCGCAAGTGGCGATGTAGATGTCGCCACACTATATACATACTTACAATAATTCAATGAATTGTAATTGATTCGATCTTTAGGTAATCGAGACTCTCCAGACTGTCTATCTACCCGTCGCACTCCAAATAGCAGACACAATAGAAATTTTATTGTTATCTGTACACATGGTGTACATTCGACGTGTGAGAGGTTAACTCGAACTGTGCATCAACCCGTCTCCCTAGACTCAATAAATAAAATAAAATATTTATTATTTTTATTACTGGGTGGGTAAATCAATATATGAGTAAGTTCAGCTAGCTCTTGGATTTACGACTGAGTGTAACATTTCGTTGGTCATCTTTCCAATTAGACATGCAGACTGGGCTTATGTTACGATGCCTGTGACGTCACTACAATGCTTTATACTATGCACGTTTTCAGATCTATGCGATGTATTTTAAATCAACCCACTCACTTTTTAGGGGTATGTAGCAAATTAAGGGACACGAAGGAAAAGTTCGACAAAAGATTGTCAAATCGTTAAATAAGTTTCGTGTAAGCTAATATTCTTAATTTGAGATACTGTATTTATTTATTTATATATATAATTTATTGTAAACTAGACGGGCTTATGGCTAAGTAATAACCGCCGTACTCTTCGATCGACCAGGTTAAGCTAGGCTTGCCGCAGTTGGTCCGTGGATGGGTGACCGTCTTCACATACCCAAGACTCCTCCGTGTCTCGGAAAGCACGTTAAGCCGTTGGTCCCGGCTATCATTCATGGATCTTTGACAGTCGTTACGGCTCGTCAGTAGCCCGAAAGTCTCACAACCAGTCTTACCAAGGGGTTTCGTATTACCCAGTAACTGGGTTGTGGAGGTCAGATAGGCAGTCGATAAATTTAAAATACTGGTACTCAGCTGCATCCGGTTAGTCTGGAAGCCGACCCCAACATAGTTGGGAAAAGGCTAGGCAGATGATGATACTTTATTGTACACCAGAAATTACATAGCAAAAAATAGGATTATCACTACAAAACACAACTGTATGTACGAGTATACTGTATTGTACTGTGTGTGTATACTGTATGTTGTAATTTAGCAGATGTTAGCTCAAGCAGACCTGATGTTCACTACACGTAGTAGTCACAAGCTAACAATAGCACAAGTCATAAAACTGTCGTAAATCTTTCAGTCGGTAATCATAACGGGTATCATTTTTATAACTAGCGATTATGCTACCAACCATCATAATAAATGCCACGGGTATCATTTTTATAACAACCATCATAACAACCATCATAATAAATGCCGTCAACTTTATGTAGAGATGAACCGGAGATATTCATTTCGATTCTAAAGACGAACGAAAGTACAGGGTGTAACAAGACACTTCACGAAGCTGACATCTACGCATTCCGTACATTGTGGAAAAATAATTGCTGGAAAACGACTATAATTTTTGGTGAGGAAATTCCCTGTTTACGGTAACGCGCAACGTAACGTACGCAAAACACTGTGTTAATGAATTTAATTTAATTTTAATTGAATTGAAAGTTGTTATAATTTGAAATTTAAAACTGATTTTCGTAAAAAAACATCGAAAACAGTTGAAAGCTTAACTTTCAATATCTCTATAACCACAAGGTATCGTCGAGTATAAAAAAAAAATGTTTGTAATGACAGGAAGAACAAGTGACTCTCGGCTTCGTTAAGGGTATTTTTTTTTTAATTTTTATTATTATTATTATTTTTTAAATTTTTATTAGTGTTCTCAAACAACGAAAGAACGAGCATTAATCACCACACTTTTTCATTGAGGGTATCTTTCAGAGAGTGAAAATTACAGCCCTTCTCACAATAGATCAGATCAGGTCAGTCATAAATCTGACAATTTATGTAGGTATACCTGTAGGTAGTCGTAGTTGAAGTCATCATCATCTACCCAGCCTTTTCCCAACTATGTTGGGGTCTGCTTCCAGTCTAACCGGATGCAGCTGAGTACCAATATTTTACATGGAGCGACTGCCTATTTGCCCTCCACAACCTAGTTACTCGGTGATACGAAACCCCTTGGTAAGGCTGGTTGTCAGACTTTCGGGCTTCTGACGACCCGTAACGACTGTCAAAGATCCACGAATGACAGCCGGGACCAACGGCTTAACGTGCTTTCCAAGGCACGGAGGGATCTTGATATGTAAAGATGGTCACCCATCCACGGACCAACCGCGGCAAGCGTAGCTTAACCTGAACGATTGACCCGTGCGGATGTTATTACTTAGCCACAAGCCCCCATAAGCTGTAGTAGTAGTGTAGTATAATTATAGTCAAATTGCAATTTGCCTGGTCCCAAAGTCAACTATGGATGTTCTTCTAAATAAAGGAAGATAAATAAGCCTGTTTAAAATCATAGTGTCCTCACCACAGACAATATCGTCAATCAGTCTCTGGGTAATGGAGATTCGTCGCAACAAAGGGGATCGTATCAAACAAAATTGGAGTCGACAGAGAAATCTAGTCCAATATTGTTCCCTCGAGTGACTTTATAAACTGCGTAATACATATTCTGCCCTTTTTGCTATGTTGACAAGGGATAGTTGTACCAATCAGATTTATGTATCGTTTTCCTTTTCATGTAGTTTACGTAATTTCTGATGAATTTTAGTCAGTAATATTTACCAATACCTAACTATGTCTACTCAGTCAGAGGTTAATAAGTAAATAACATATCAAGGTCTTAAAATTTCAAAACAGCATGGCAAAATTATGAAAATTTCAGAATATTGTCGAACATAACTGGAGTCAAATATTTGAAATACATTTTGATTATTTATTTACTATTTAAAAATTGCGTTTTTTTCTTCGGACCACCCCAGGAACAATCTTTTTAAAAGGTTTATTTCGATTTCTATTCGTAACCAATTCATATCATACTTGAAACGCGGGCGAGGTCAAGAGTTTTAACTTCCCTTTCCTAGAAAAAGATTCAACAAGTCTTTGAGACAAAGTAGGTATTTTTGTACAAGTATGAGCTCTCAGTTTTGCTTTTAATACTGCTTCAGAAGCATAGTACCTAATAGGTACATTTTTGTTGAGAGGGAAGAAGCCTTAGTGATACGCTTTCATCTTGTTTAGATCAAGCGCGTTTGTAGCGAAAACGAGGTCGTCGTCGGAAAATACTCACAACAGTGCCATTATGGGTCTAAATAAAAACAGATGATTATGCACATTGTTTACTTCTACTGAATAATTTGGAGCCATTAGTGTTACAAAGATGATAGGGAGGTGACGTCTGTTACACTATGTTTACCAGCTTGATTATGTTTGGAACTCTGTTAGGGGAAAATTCCAAGAGGGGGAGGGTTTAGGAACAATAACAGTGGCTGGAAAATTTTGTAAAGGAGTCTGTTTGTGTCTATATCTTTTGACAGCTAGAGGTACCTAAGGGTAATTGCTTAAATAAGTAGTTGGTTTTTTTAAGAACTAGCAGCCACGACAGACGTTGTCCTGTCTAAATAGTTCATACAAAAAACCAGTCAACCCGGTCAACTTTTCCATTTTTTCCTTCCATAAAAATCTTATTGGGACTATTACGAACGTTTTGACAAAATAGCCAAATCGGTCCAGTCGCTCTCAAGTGATGCGCTTGCTAACGAACAGCATTTCATTTTTATTATAGATTATTTGTATCAAAAGCGATCATAAATTAGTTCGGTATGGAACCCTCAGTCTAACATGTATGCCTCTTACTTGGCCGTGTTGATTACTTCTTACCTAGATATTTGTTATGTTTAATACTTACTTATTTTGTTGGTATATAATATCCATAGAGATTGCATTGCATCATTAAACGCATTGTTGAAAGCCTTGTTGCATCAGGATAATATTATTTTTCCAGGACTCGCTTTAAGCGAGTCCTGGAAAAAAAATTGTTAGGCGCTACTTGGCGGCTGAAGAGAATTACATCATACTCGTAAGCCTTTCCTACAAGCTATGTGTTGCCTTGTGGGGCTACTTATGTTGTTGCTATACTTATAACCTTCGTCACGCAGGTGTTATTGAAATTACTCATCACGATTTAACACACCTGCAAGTATTTGGATTATCTTGCATATCTATATCTTGTGCGATACGTGAGCTTAGCAGTTTCAGTCCGTAACTGACTGGACAATTTAGATTTAACAAAATACTAATCTTGTGGGTAATAATTGCTCTAATTCGAATATAATTAGTTCTATATAATATTGATATTGGACAAATTACAGTCGACAGATTTCCGTAACGCGGTCTATTTCTAGCGAGGCATCCATCTGTCAAAGATTAATAAAACCACTGGCTGTAAACAATTTTCGCATGATTCGAGTTTTGACGCTCCTGTGTGTATGGGCTAGAGACACTAATTAGCATGACTTGACTGTAAATATATACGTTTTACTTCGAGAAATATCTTTTTTTTAATTTGATTTCGGGGAGAAACCTTCAAAAGGCGCCCGGGCATTGATGATGAGATCGGGGAGTGTAGGTTTTCACTTCACTAACACCACCCCAGCGATCACTATATGCAGATGGAAGGGGCATGAGAGGCACCGTTACCTCTCAAAAGACCGATCCGAATCCCTCTCTGTGCAACGCCTGTTAGGGTACCTACATCTCAGAGGTGACTGTACCCAGAGAAATACCAAAAAAATTGGAAAAAAAAAATTCAAATTATAATAATAATGATAACAATATTCCACAACTTTCACACAACGCCATCTAGTCCCGAACTAAGCAGAGCTTGTGCTATGAGTACTAGAGAACTGATAAACATACATATATATTTCTAAATACATACATATTATAGATAAATTACACCTTGACAAAGAACAAATGATCGTGCTCATCACACAAACATTTGTCCTGAGTGGGATAATCCACTAATTATAACGAATGATGATCAGGATGAATGATGAAATCATGTCACATCGTTTTCGGTACTGTTTTTGTATTTATCGTAAGGGGCATCAGATGTACCTAAATGAGAGCATGTCAACACTGTCAAAACAAGATCAAGAAAGATTTTTAAGAAAATGTTAAACTTAAATTACCTGAAATATTTGTAACACCATACTTCTAGCTAATTTGGCTCTCACATAATGTTTAAAAGAAGGATTATTTTCTCTAGAGCAAGATTATAAAACCTTTCTCAATGTCTCGTTACCTAAGAGTACCTATAGACAAATTCACTATAAAACAAAAGTCATCTAACTTAATAAAGGGCTCATCCTATTTGTGTCGGAACTCGAAAGTTAAAACAAATGACGTCACTGTGATCCAATCTCAGTCAGCTGAAGCAAACAGATTGCTAGACAAGCCCCGCGTCTGATATGATATAACGTAATTAGTCCGAAGCCCACCATTTTGAAAAACATGTCAGACTAAGCTTTTGCTTTTTCGAGTTGAGAAAAGTATTGAAATAAAGCCCCCATCGTAGGGCTGCTAAGTGGAAAGCGAATGGAAACCAGGGAATTTAATTTAAAGAAAAAAAAAAGCGTTGATTGTTTATTGTTTTATTCCCTTTACATGACGTTCCGTTTCAAATATTAAGATTAATATAACCTTGAATTTTGAAAGTGTCATGATCACGTCTTTCAAACAACCATGTATAAAAACTATATTTTGCCGATTCTTCTGTAGTGACACTTAATTATTAAGTACCTATATCACTCCACCTATATCATTAAAGTAAATATCTAAAATAATAAATCAATATTTAAGTGTTCATTATATATGTACAACATGCAGGACAAACATATTTTGTGTATTAGTAGATAAGTAATTAGCTCGGCTATGACGCGCCCTATTGTTCTCGCGATGTGTCGGCTCGCATACGTCACGCGCAGTGAGGGCGAGCGAGTCGGCACCATCGCATGTTGCACTCGCGCGCCCGCGCCGCCAGTCAGCCTACCGCCTTTCGGGAGATCACTGTGATTCGATCCGCTACCGGTCTTACGCTAATTACTTTGAACATCTCGCTTTGCTTTCTATCTGTTTACTCCATCTATCTATCTAGTGCTTCTCTTCATTCTTGCTGTGTTGTGGACTCTAAACTGTGTATCTACTGTGCTAAGTGTTTATACCTTCCAATAAACTATAAACTTTACTGTGTCGGTGTACAAACCCTTATTTATCTCCGCCCGCACGAATACCCATCGACACTACATTGGTGACCCCGAGTCTGAACACGAAGATGGCACAGAGCAAACCAACCCATGGAGAAAATGACGGCGAGAAAGCAGCGGAAACATTTCGTGTGGGTGTGCGAATTCCACCATTCTATCCAGAGAAACCGGCACTCTGGTTCGCTCAAATGGAAGCTCAATTTAACCTGTCGAACATTAAGTCGGATGAGACTAAGTTCTTCTACATCACAGGCAACTTAGACCCGCAGTACGCGGCAGAGGTCGAAGATATTATCAGCTACCCTCCGGCCACTGAAAAGTACGAGAAGCTCAAAGGTGAGCTTATTAAGAGGCTATCGGCGTCGCGTGAGAAAAAGGTCAAACAGCTTCTTATGCATGAAGAGCTAGGTGATCGAAAGCCGTCGCAATTTTATCGCCACCTACTGAACCTAGCTGGTCCAGGCGTCCCAGAGGAGTTCCTGCGGACAATATGGACGAGCCGCCTACCCAACAGCACGCAGGCTATCGTGGCATCACAGTGCAAAACAGGCCTACCAGAGTTGGCCGAGCTGGCTGACAGGATCCATGACGTGGTCGGCACACAGTTGGCATCAACTTCGGCAATTACGACTGCTACACCAGCGAGTACACCGGGTAACGGCGTCAACTCAGAGATCGCGGCACTTACCAGGCAAATGGAGAAACTAGCAGATAGGGTAGACAGGCTCTCTCGAGGTAGAGAACGATCCAGAAGTCATACGCGTCGCCGTTCGAACTCAAGCAGATCGCATTCCAGTTATAAACGGTCCCCGCAATGCTGGTACCACCACAATTTTGGAGCCAAGGCGAGGAAGTGCAATAAACCCTGCGACTACCAAAAGTCGGGAAACGATCAGGGCAATCAGTAATGGCGACCGACGATTGTCCGAGTGCTGGTCGCTTATTTGTCACCGATCAACGGTCCAAGATGCAGTTTTTGGTCGACACTGGGAGCGACCTCTGTGTCTACCCCCGATCGGCGATAACACAGCGACGTGAGAAGACGAATTACCAGTTATGTGCGGCAAACGGAACAAAAATTAGTACATATGGATTTATCAACACGACTCTAAACCTAGGGTTGCGCCGCGACTTCGCTTGGCGATTTATCGTTGCCGATGTAACAAAGGCGATAATAGGCGTGGATTTCTTATCATACTATAATTTGATTGTGGATTGCAGAAATCAGCGCCTTATTGACAACCAAACATCACTTTCGACCCCGGCTTCACCTGCCCGTCGTTCTGATGATATTTCTTCGGTGAAGGTAAGTCTTGGTGATTCCGCATTCAATCATATACTACGGGAATACCCCGACATCACCCGTCCACCCGGTATACACCGAACTCACAAACACAACACGTTTCATCACATTCGGACTACACCTGGCCCGCCTACCTACTGTTCACCCCGTAGACTCGCCCCAGACAAGTTAAAAATAGCGAAGGCTGAATTTGAGTCTATGTTGCAGTGCGGTACTTGCCGCTTATCCGAGTCGTCTTGGTCGTCGCCCCTCCATCTAGCACCTAAAAAAGATGACGGCTGGCGACCCTGCGGCGACTACAGAATGTTGAATGCTCGGACCATTGCAGACCAATACCCAATCCGACATATTCAAGATTTTTCTCATAGCCTGTCTGGTTGTACCGTTTTTTCACAGATCGACCTCGTGAAAGCATATAATCAAATTCCAGTAAATCCAGAAGACATCGCTAAAACAGCCATCACAACGCCCTTCGGACTATTCGAATTTCCGTACATGACGTTCGGACTTCGAAATGCCGGGCAGACATTTCAGCGCTTCGTTGACGAGATGCTCAGGGGTTTGGATTTCACATATGCTTACCTAGACGACTTCTTAGTGTTTTCGAAAGACCACAAGACTCATGAGCATCACCTTCATCAGCTTTTTACCAGACTCCGAGACTATGGTATGGTCATCAACACTTCAAAATGTCTCTTCGGGGTATCAGAGGTAAATTTTTTAGGCTACCATATTTCTGCCAAGGGAACTAAACCATTGCCATCCAAGGTCGAGGCTATCCAGAAGTTTCCTGCGCCAAAGACCGTGAAAGAGCTTCGTCGATTTCTTGGGATGCTTAACTTTTACCGTAGGTTTATTCCTGGTGCAGCTAGTTTTCAAGCACCCTTGAATGCCCTGTTAACTGGCTCGGTTAAGGGTTCACAATCAATACAGCTTACACACCAGGAGCTCGAGGCATTCCAGAATTGCAAGGACAGCCTTTGTCAAGCAACATTGCTGGTCCATCCTGACTGCAACGCAAAACTGGCGTTGGTCACGGATGCTTCAGATATAGCTATCGGTGCGGTCTTGCAGCAACTGAAGGAGGGACTATGGGAGCCACTTGCTTTTTTCTCACGTAAGTTAAGTCCAGCACAGGCTAAGTACTCCCCTTACGACCGCGAGTTGCTAGCAATATACGAGAGCGTAAAGTATTTCCGGCACATGTTAGAGGCTCGTAACTTCGTGGTATATACAGACCACAAGCCCCTTACATTCGCCTTTCACTCGCGTAAAGAGAATTGTTCCCCCCGACAATTTCGTCACCTCGATCTTATAGCCCAGTTCACTACGGATATAAGACACATCTCGGGGAAGAACAATGTCGTGGCGGATACGCTTTCTCGTATAGACGAGATTGCTCAACCAGTAGACGCTAAAAAAATTGCCGCCGCACAACTCAAAGACGACGAACTAAAGGAACTGTTGGCTGGCGAAACCTCATTGCATCTCCAACAGGTAAAGATTCCAGGTTCTCAGAGTCAGCTGTACTGCGACGTCAGCAGCGTCACACCAAGACCATACGTCCCTAAGGAGTTACGCAATGCTATATTCGCGAGCCTACACTCCTTAAGTCACCCAGGTGCCCAGGCTTCGATCAGATTAGTCACTGAGCGGTACGTTTGGCCTGGTGTCAAGAGAGACTGTCGTGAGTGGGTCCGTTCCTGTTTAGCTTGTCAACGATCTAAAATCACACGGCACGTCTTTGCTCCAGTGAGTTCCTTTCCATTACCACACTCAAGGTTTGCTTTTGTCCATATTGACCTTATAGGTCCATTGCCACTGTGTCAAGGGTTCCGGTATTGCCTCACCGCCGTTGATCGCTTTACGCGATGGCCTGAGGTAATACCGCTAGCAGACATAACTGCAGAAACCGTCGCAAAGGCATTCATCAACGGTTGGATTTCTCGTTTCGGTTGTCCTTCAGATATCGTGACGGATAGGGGAAGACAATTCGAGTCAGCTCTTTTCAAAAACTTGTCTGAAATAGCTGGCTTCCAACACCGCAGAACCACGGCATACCACCCAGCCAGTAATGGAATGGTGGAAAGATTTCACCGTCAACTTAAAAGTGCTATAACCTGCCACTCAAATGCTAGTTGGGTGGAATCGCTGCCATTGGTTCTATTAGGGATACGCAGCGCATATAAGGAAGACTTACAGGCTTCGGCCTCCGAACTTGTTTATGGCCAGGCGGTGCATCTTCCAGGCGAATTTTTTGACAGTCAGTCTAACGAGACTATCGACATGTCAGATTACCTATCAAGGCTTCGGAGTTTTGTTAGGAAACTGCAACCATCACCGGCGGCCAGGCACAACAGTAAATTCAAAACGTTCATTTACAAAGATCTGACCACATCGTCACATGTATTCCTGCGAGACTGCACTGCAGGTGGGGGCCTAAAACCAGCATACTCTGGTCCACACAAAGTCGTTCATAGAGGAGACAAAGTTTTCAAGTTGCTAATGAATGGCAAGCAGGTGAGCGTGTCGATAGACCGCCTAAAACCTGCCTTCATACTCCGCGACCCTGACAACACACCCCATCGACCACCTGACACTTACAATGACACTCAGCACCACACTCCACGCGCGGATTACCATGACTTACCTGGTGCCAATGATGATGTCATCAGAACGACGCGGTCGGGACGTCGCGTAAGATTTCCCGACTATTATCGCCCTTGACGGTCTCTGGAGGGGGGTGATGTAGTGACACTTAATTATTAAGTACCTATATCACTCCACCTATATCATTAAAGTAAATATCTAAAATAATAAATCAATATTTAAGTGTTCATTATATATGTACAACATGCAGGACAAACATATTTTGTGTATTAGTAGATAAGTAATTAGCTCGGCTATGACGCGCCCTATTGTTCTCGCGATGTGTCGGCTCGCATACGTCACGCGCAGTGAGGGCGAGCGAGACGGCACCATCGCATGTTGCACTCGCGCGCCCGCGCCGCCAGTCAGCCTACCGCCTTTCGGGAGATCACTGTGATTCGATCCGCTACCGGTCTTACGCTAATTACTTTGAACATCTCGCTTTGCTTTCTATCTGTTTACTCCATCTATCTATCTAGTGCTTCTCTTCATTCTTGCTGTGTTGTGGACTCTAAACTGTGTATCTACTGTGCTAAGTGTTTATACCTTCCAATAAACTATAAACTTTACTGTGTCGGTGTACAAACCCTTATTTATCTCCGCCCGCACGAATACCCATCGACACTACACTTCATTAATTAAAAATAACTAGTATAGAATAAAATAGAATTTTTATTTAAACGGTTATAATTTTGATATCTATGGTTAATTGGCCGTTCACAGCCGGTCATAGAGATGTAGAATGCAATAGAAACGATTTTTGATGAATCGATTAACCAGTCATTTTTGTAACGTTTCTTTTGTATACTTTATAACTATAACGTTTGCTTGGAACACATTTAACGAATTATATATATTAGCTGTGCTTTCTTTTTGATGAATAACAGTGACAATCAAGTAATATCAGTACACCGAACCGATTTAATAGGTATTGCTAATTGACACAAAATCGATTTTCATATTAAAGCTTTTGATTTCTCGATCACATTCTTAAATCCCGACGCACATTTCTGACTTATAATAAATAGATAAATAGTATTTTAAGGTTATTAAGGGGTTATTGTTCTAGACGCTTTTTAGACTCAACGAGCGCTTTACTTAGTCTGACCGCGCGGATTACACTTTTTTTTAGAGCAATAATGGCCGTTCGTGTATGACATGTCAAACAAAGCACCTAGCATTTAGGTTATTTCAATTTTTTTGAAAGTCTCCGAAACCCGAGTTTTGTTTACAAAAATATCTTTTGTAGGAGTTAATAATTATGATAAGTGCAGTCTATAAAAAACAAAGTTTGACTTTGATGCAGCATGCTACGGGATTCCACACATCCATGATATTTAAAATATTCCTCAATTTTCATGATTGCACCTACTACTGTTTGTCTCTGCATCACCCAAATGTTGACTGGTAGAAAATGCCTACGGCATTAAGTCCGCCTCTGTGCATTTATGTGCTTGAAGTATTAAATAAATAAATAAATGAGCATTGTCCTTTGGAGATTACTGTAATTTGTAGCACTAAGGCGTGCCAAGATATTTTCCACTTGGAGAGCCGAGCGTCTGGCTGCCCATAATACATTACCGCAACACTACGGAGCAAGTGCAATAAATTCAAAACTTTCCAAATAACTCGCTTCTCGACGCCTGAATAGTCCTAATTTAGATTGTATACTCTCACTCCGGGATCGCGGCCCTTCTACGGAAAATAGCAGACTTACATTCTGAGTAAATATTTGTCTTTTTATACAAAGCCGGGTGAAGCGTGCTCACACATATGCGGGGAATATTGCGGGGAGTTTGTTAGGCTGCATGCAAATAATGTGTAAAACAGGGTTCACATAAATCTTTTATCTAATCAAACAATTAAACCTTTGACGATTTCATCAGTTAGGCTAAAAGGTCTATTGAAAAAACCCCTAATTTCATGCCATATATAAGCTTCATTAAAAAGAAGAAGCCGACCAGAGCTGATTACAAAATTGGATTTTTATCTTTGCAATAAAAATAAATAAAAATGTATGTAATAATGGGAAATTGGAACCATTCACAGAGCATTGCTGAACTCATTTTGTGGTCTCTAGTTCCAATGTACCTACTTAATATTTCATCTAAAAAAGTACTTCAGTTACAGATTTCTATTTCAGCCTGGCTCTGTAAGCTTTAGCATATAAAGTTGGAAGTGGTTTTCAATCAGAACAACCCATCTGTATAATTGTTCAAATCGTAGCGAAGAGCGTACATTAATCTCGATGTACATATATGGCTCAATTATTTCATTGGTTTAAAGACGAGATTATCTTTCAATTTTCTGTTTGGGATGGCGATAATTTATAGCTCTTTGATGGGCTATTTAGTTTATAATATATAATGTAATGATTTAATATCAGACATTGGACAAAAGAGGATTGGTTTGTGAAGTCATTATTAAAGGCCACTATTTCTATTATTGCGTAAGGCCAGATAGATTTCTCATATCCATATATTCAGTAACATAAAGTTTGAATTTAATTAAACTCAAGTTGAACTGATACAAAACAATGGTGTACTTAGAATGTTATGAGAAATGTCTGAATCTATACAAAATTTTAATTGAAGTTGCTTTTAGTGTGTGTCTGTGCGACCGCGTTGTTTTTTTCTTTAACTACGCAATGATAAACGATTTTATTTCAGTAAGTAGCACAAACACTTTTACACGTCAATCATATTTAAAAAAACACCGGCCATGTGCGTGTCTGACCACGCACAATGAAGGATTGCTAGTTGTCCTAAGTTTGTCCTTGGAATAAATGAATAAAATTTATTCCAAGGACAAACTTAACACTGTAGTTGAAAATCATTTTCATCCATGCATTGCAACTGCAACTGTAAGTTGGTCTACTATTACTCGTAAACTTGTAAAGCCTACTTAGCTATGATTGTTTTCCTTTTAACTTCATAATATATACCACTACCCTAAATTTTTTCACATATCCAAAAACCACCATTTAGCTGGCAGGGTGGCGGGACGCTTGACTCTAACAAAAATTAGCACTTTAAAGCTTAATATTTCACAAAAGGCTTCCTGAATCGGAAAATTGTCTCACAAACCCGCTATATTTTTGAAAGACCTATTCAACGATACCCCGTATCATATCATGGGCTAGACTAGAAAAAAAAAAACATTCCACTTCACTTTACGTGTACAGGAGCTACCCTAAAAAAAAAATTGGTTCGTGATTTTATTTCACCACTTTGTCAGCGTGATGAATTTGTTAAATCCATGCTAAATTATAGCTTTCTAGTAGTAAGATTCTCCGAGCTAAGCTGCGGACGGACAGACATGGCGGAACTATAAGGGTTCCTTGTTGACTACGGAACCTTAACTAGATGAAGTTAGCGTTTCCTATCTGACTAGTCTGAGAAGAAAGGCAGAAACAAAGAGATCACAGTCTCTTTTCACACCTATTTTTTGTGGCGCAAGAAAGCCATAGCGTGTCTTAGGTGTGTTTTAAGTAGCTAGTTGAATCTATGCTTTCACAAACGAATAGTGCTTGTGTCTCTGAACAATTCTTATAGTATTTTTTTATCTCAAGAAGAAACGTGCGCTTTTATTGTGGTTACCAAGTGTACAAACACGCTTTGAACCTGTGCGTGACGACGAGTAGCGTCAGCATACAATACACATACAACGTGTAACGTTAAATGCGCAAAACCTGAAAATAGTTTGATCAGAATATCGAGCAGAATTAATTGAACCACTTTTTAATATAGGTCACATTTTTCAAAAAATCTTCATTAAAAACGTTGCCGTGTCTATTTATTAATAGGTTATTAATAGGTCAATGTCAGCGCGGCGCAGCGGCCCGGTGACGACTTCTCCCTCGGTAAAGCGTCGTCGCAGACGCAAGAAACGATCAGAATGGCCAGTATAACTAAAACAGCACATAAAACACTTTACAATTTTTTTAATGACTTATTTTCTCTCTGAAATAGGCCAATTGAATTAAAAATCAGTTGGGGTGTCTGAGGTTTTGCGCATTTAACGTTACACGATGTATAAAAACAAGAAAAAAACATTCAATATGTGAAAATTGGAAGCAGCTCAGCCTTTTTGTCCTCAATATAATCTTTGACGGTATAAAACGTACGTTTAATGAATGATTTGAATTTCTTAAGGCTTAGATCTTGAATGTGGCTTGGATGTTTATTATAAAAGCGTATACATTGGCAGCTGAACGAGCCACCTATTTTCTTGAGCCTTGCTGTAGGTACAACTTTGTGTTTGTTCCTAGTTTTTATATTATGGATATACCTACGGCGGCACGTAACTTGGCAAGGTTTTGCCGTAGTGGGAATAAGTTTGCGCATGTACACTTAGTGCAACAAAAAAAATATCAGTTTCATTGCTTGTAATTTATTCTACGGTTATTTCCATAAATTAATTTTAAACACGTCTGTTTAGAAGAAAGTTAAAGAAAGGAGAGGAAAAGGGGAGGACTCTTGCCAAGTTATGTGCCGGCTACTGTAGCAATCGGTTTCATTTTGACAGTTCAACAACATTCATTGCGTTACAGAAATTATCCCCTAGCACATTCTACAGGTGAAAGAAGCATGATAAATAAAACTTATGTGCTGTTGTCTAACTTAGCTTTTGTAAAAAGACTAAAACAGAAACAAAAAAATTAATGGTGGAATTGTAATTTCAAAATAATTATTTTTGTGTTTAAAGCTCTTTTCAGCCATTTCTTAAAAGAAGGTTCTCGATTATGAAGTTTTTATATACAAAATTAAACTATTTTTCGAGTCCTTTTTATTTCGAAAGTATATCTTGTGTACTTAAAAAAATATTCCAATTTTAAAAGTGTGATACTTAGTTTTGCAGGCCAGTGTTTATATTTACAACCATTATAATGCTTTTAGATATTAAAGTAGAAATCAGTGAACAATATAACGGCTATCATAATGCCTATAAAAGTCGGGGAGGCAGTAATCGTAAGTAGCACCCTTTGGTGAAATAAAACTTCATTAGCATATGGGATAATATTCTTTGTTCATGAAGATTGTTGGAAAGCTTTCAAGGATCAAAACTTCGGTAATAACCAGCCGAGCATGTAAGTAGATCTAGATATATGAAAATGTACGAGTATACGTCTTGCAGGGTTTTGATATGTATTTGGACAGACAATATAGTGATAATGTGACATAGAATAAAACAGAATAGAATACTCTTTATTATGTACACATAAATTACGAATCCTTCATAATTGGACGCAGTTATGCAAAAGGGAACCAACCGACAAATAGGTCATAATTGAGTTAAGTATACAGAAACATTTTAAAATGCACCTTCTATCGGCCCTATAAAGATCATAGTTTTCTGATGACTCATTCTTATCAAAACATTATGTCGACAAAGATACCAACTCATATAATAGCAGTTTCCGGGTAATATTAAAAACTGCAAATCTTTGTGATTATATTGATCGACAAGGAACCATGTCACATGGTTTCGCATAGAGCATATTTATATTATTTAACAAAAGAGATCATGTGGTTTGGTTCCAGTTTGCAAAACAAAATTGCCGTTAGCCTATGCTTTGACAAAGAACCATGTCACATGGCTCCACATAAAGGATATTTATTTTAATTTACAAAAGAGATCATGCGGTTTGGTTCCAGTTTGCATAATAAAATTGCCGTCAGTCTGTGAGATTCATATCAAATGGTTCCTTGTCAATATTATTTTATTTGCAATTTATAACCGATCACGTGTTTTGGATCTTGAATGTGTAATAAAAAAAACGATAAATTATATTACCTACTGCACAAATCCATACATAGATTCTTAAATTGCAGTATCTTACACTATATTGCAAAGTAATTCTATCATAATTGTGAACAGTTTACTTTCTACACAACATTTTGTTAAAAATCGTGTTTTTCTCGTGATTGTGTGGGTTGGTTCCCTTGTGCGTAAGTAACTACGTCCAATTATCGGGTCGAAATTATGCAGATAACATTTCAACAAGCAGATAGTAAAAGACGTCGATGTAAAAAAAACTTACAATATAAGATTTCTTTTTGGTCTGGTCCTCGTGCTGGTCTTAGGCTGCATACCTAAAAGTCGTTCCTCTATCTTTTGCCTGGCTGTTGGCTTATAAAAAGTGCCACCTCGTTTCATTTGAGCTCTTGACAGGTCTCAACAGTGCCTCAAGAAACTCTTACAGCTTGAAATTCAAATAAAATCTTTAAACGTAAATTACTGGGGAACTTGAAAAACAACTCTTTAAACTATCCTAATGAGAAATTGTTTACTATAACTAACTAGAGAAGCTACTTGGCATCTATTCTCATTTAAAAATCCCAAAGAATCAGTTTAGTTTATTTACAAATTAACGTTTTCACACTTTTTCTGCCGCTGACTGTATTCCTATAGATTCGTCTTTGCTTGCTTGAAATAATTGTGTTTGCACTCGTTAGAGCCCACAACATGGATGAACTGAAGACGGAAAAATATTGAGTAGGTTAATCCATCTTTATTTGAGCAGATTTGAACACAGTATTATTCATATCTTTGTGTATTATCATATCCTTATCAAATCTTTTCTATTCAAGGAAAATATAATTATTCTTTAGTCTTTAATATTTATTAAAAGGGCAATTAGCAATACCTTACATTTTCAAATTTTGTTAACTAAAACTAAAAATAAACTTTTAAAACTAATAGTTTTCTAAAAAGAGGTTTTATATTTTACTACACACATATTTTTTTTTTTTTTGTATAGCTGCTAATGAGACCTAAACAAATTGAAGAGCAGCTTCTTTTACTTACAAGGAAACCTCGCGAGGTGTCCCTCACCGATTTAGTTGCGGCTTTACTATAATAATCTACATGAAAAATGATGAGATACGTATTTTTTTTTTGCTAACAAACATTTTAAAGGGGTGAACATCACCCTCAAAGTTCGTACTCCAAAATGATGGTTTGCAGTTTTCACATATTTCTGATAAAAAAATTCCAAAATGACTTTAACCATTAAATAGAGCATACAAAATTATGAAAAATACCTTTATTCACGTATTTACGTATCTCATCATTTTTTATGTAGATTATTATAGTAGGTAAAGCCGCAACTAAATCGGTGAGGGACACCTCGCGAGGTTTCCTTGTAAGCATAATTTATCATATTTCAAATTCTACTGACTGACGGCAGGAAGAAGAGAGAAGCATAAAGCATACCTACATTTATTACAAAATAATTGTAGACAGTATTATTTCTTAGAATATTATACACAGAGTATTCTGTCAGCAAGAATATTCGGGACCCTTATTTGGTTCAATCAGAGGAACCGTTCTTATATTTGATACATCCGCTGCGCTTGGACACTTGGCATTGATACAAACTACGCTGTCAAAACTTTCCATACAAAACATTTCGTACCTAAGTAGGTACCTACAATACCTAATTATTATTCTATTAATATTACCGTTATTGTTGTTGGTGTAGGTATTTAATAAAGATTATTCTATTCTATTACTTGGGTATGATAATAAATAAACAATAAAATAATCGTTTATTTGCAAAGCAGGTTAAGTAGGTTACAAAATGTGATTGGAGCCTCCTTTTAAGCACGATATGCCTGTGCAAGGAAATGTGTGATGCTTATTTCATTATTTATGTATACATATAAATTCTAATTATTATCATAATTATTTGCATAATTTAAAAACGAATATTTTGAAAATAATAATAAGCCACTAAGCTTGATATAGTGGTGGTGGATCGATCAGAGCGGCGCGCAATTATTGTTGACATAGCCATCCCGCATGATGAATACCTCGTGGAGGTCGAGAAAGACAAACAAATCAAGTATCTTGACTTGGCTGGCGAAGTTGTCGACATGTGGGATGTGGACTCAGCGATCATTGTGCCGGTAGTCGTAACAGACAATGGATTAATAGCTAAAAGTCTCGACCAACACCTGAGGAGGCATTCGTTAGGCAGCTGGATCAAGGGCTTGATTCAGAAAGCGGTACCTACTTCTGGACACGGCTCGCATTGTCAGGAGGTTCCTCTCTCTGAAGCCCTGACTGCCGGTAGCTTGGACCTTGTTCCCGCTACCGGTGGGCTATTTTTATATTTATTATATTCTAATATTTAAAAATATTATTTATATGTATTTAAATAAATAAAGGAAATAATAATAATAATAAGTACATATAAAAGCCTCGATCAACATCTATCGAGGCTCTCGTTAGGCGGTTGGATCAAGGGCCTGATTCAAAAGACAGTACGGCTCGATACGACTCGCATTGTGAGGAAGTTCCTGTCTCTGGAGCCCTAACCCCCCGACACCGGCGGATCACTTTTTTATATTTTTTAATGTTTTTTATACTTATTTTTTATGTTTTAAGAAATATATAAAAATTAAATAAATAAACGAAATAATATGTGCAAGTAAATAAAAAGGAAAGAATCACAGGGCATCAAAAATTCGTCCGCATCACTGTCAATAGGCAAAGTGCCCAAAAGGCTGGCAGCATTGCCACATTGTATGGCAAAGCTGATTCTTTGGTAAAAAAATAAGGGCAGGCTTATTTTTGGTCACGTGAAGAGTCGACCAACCATTTGGTAATGTCTCGAAAAGCCAGGTAAGGTAGTTAGGTACTTATTATATCTATGTAATTATTGTTCTTTTAATATTATTATTGTTGTTGTTGTTGGTGTACTTAATAAATACTATTCTATTCTTTTCTATTCTATTGTTGGGGTATGATGCCCAACGGTGAAGAAATTTATATTATTGTTAAAGTTATGTTGAATGAGTAGACAGCCAATTACTGCAAAGGTTCTATTGCTACTAAAAATAACATACCTATTATTATGTATGGTGTTGACGATATATACCTACATAAAATAAATGACTGCCTCGTTAGTGTACTGGTTTCCTAAGCTTACAACTAACACAGTAACTAACTAGTAACTAACTAGTAAACTTCGCAACGTACCTACGCTACGTACGCATATATTTTATTACGTACTTACCGCATAATATAATGACGAGTACTCAATTTTTTAATTTTTTTATTAAATTGTACGTAGGTCCTCAGTTCTCATGATCAGTTTTCTTCACGTCATCAACCGCATTAGGTTATAATTGGTCTATAAAAGTTTTATGGCACATTTCACTCAACATAATTATCATTCCTAGCGTTAAATAAACAAAAACATTGCGTGATGAAACTATATACTAAAAACTGATGATTAATAAGGGTAGTAGAGAATATAAACTCTAATGAGCTGACGAAATGTATGTGATATTTTGACCTACACCCGAAAATACCAACTCTGAAATTATTCACCCGTAAATATTTACAGCAGCACGGCCAGCCGCAAATTTATCGCCTTTTAGATAGGTAGGTATTCATTTATTCGAGAAAGGAAAAAAATAGGTGTCGTTTTACACAGCTTTTGAGAAAAAGCGCGCCCTTTTATTGAGCTTCCGTAAATTAAAAACGAGATCGCAATTCCCTGACAGATTTCCAGCGGTCGTTAGTTCGTGACCTCCGCAGCAATGTGTAATCAACGGTTCTTAACACCTATCTGATGCAGTTTAGTCAATTTTGTTTGGTGGAAAACTCGCTTATACTTTTAAGGGTAGTCGAGTTCAGTCGAGTCCCGACCGCGGTTCTGTTTGCACGCGCCGTACGACGCGAGTGCTAATGCGACGAAACTAACCATGATCAAAGTGATTAACAAAACAAATAAATAGTTTAATTTCAGGACATAAACAGTTAATACTATCTTATATTTTAATTTCATTTTATTTTCGAATTTTAGTGTTGTAAAAAAGTTGTTCTAGAAAGTTTAACCAAAGTTTTTGCGATCTAAATGATTTGTTTTTTTAGCGTTTAATAAGTATTTTATAAAGCAGATAACGTTTGTTCAATGAGGATGAGTAAAGCACAATTTTTTATTTTCTATTGTGGACAGTTGTAATCAGAAACGGTAAGGCAATATCTATAAGGAAAATGAGGAAAATGAAACGAGTTTTTATTCGCTGGCTTTGAAAGGTATGCAAGGGTCCGTAATAGGCTTTTGGTAATCTAGTGAAGCAATCAACGTTTTGCAAGTTGTATTCCCTTTTAGACGATTAAAATATATATATACAGATAAATAATATATAATATGTATACACATTAGGCGGTTGTTAGAAGGCTCAAAGAATTCAATTAAAATATTGCGATTCTTATTCATAATAATTCTTTTGAAATAATAAAAATAAACAACACCTTTTTTGGGGTGCCTTGTGATTGTATGACTGACAGAAGATTTTGTAGGATCGAAGGTGCTACTTAGAAGTTCTTTACAACTTTTTCATCCTACATCACTGGTGTACATTTCTAGAACCAAAACAGAAATATTTACACGTGGAACTCTTTATAGGCACCTAGATTTTTAGATTCCTTTGATCCTATCTCAACATACATAAGTAAGTAGTACAGATTCGAACTTATTTTACTTCAGTTATTTGGCTGCTTGTGATATTCTGTGTGCATAGATATAAATCTTTATGTCGTCTATAAAAATAAATTAATAATTTATTGAATAAAACGTTTCAATAAAGTGTACATTTAGCCAACAGTAGTAAGATTACCCATACAATTATTGTACCTAAAAATAAACTAAAACTAAAATGTTATTACAGGTACAAGTAATGACAGTTCGGAATTACAATAAAATAACACAATAATACAATATAATTACATATAATTATTAGCAGATAAGCAAATGTTCAATCTTCAGGGCACATGCCTTTTTTCACGGCGCTTGCTCAAGGCAGATGGGCGATATTTTTACTTTTTAAATGTTAAATCTAAACTTTTACAAAAAATCTGAATCTGAATTTCAAAAAGAGTTTTTAAAACTCCAACTGTCGATACTAATATAAATCATCCATTAATCCTGGAAATATATTTTTTAAAGTTTCAAGCCTCCTTTGTCCCACATCTGAGCAAAGACGTCCTCCAAATCCTATAATTTATTGATAAGGTGATTAATAACATATTAATCCTTTTAAAACCTGCAAATAAAACCCTTATAGGTGCACCTCATTCTTTCCTTACTTAAGTGAAAAGTGCTCACGCAATTCAAACGTCAAAAATTTTGACGGCACGGTTGGCGCAGTGGTTAAGCGATTGACTGCTGCGCTGCGTGTCGCGGGTTCGATTCCCGCACGGAACAAATATTTTTATGACCTACAAGTTGTTGTTCCGGTACTGACTGTTTGTGTATGTGAGTTTAAATGTTTGTAAACGCACCCACAATACAGAAATTCCTAGTGTGGGGCAACTTAAAAAAAAGAAAACCCTTTTAGACGTTGCTATTTTTTCTATTATTAAATACGTTTTACGCGGATTAAATTTGAATTAGGCAATCCTATTCGCATGCCGGACGTTGCCATAATATAGAACCTATGTACAGATACACTGTATATTCGTTACAATTTCCTGCTTGGAAATCCGGTTGCCTCCTTTTCACGCCCGTACGTAATTTGATAGCATTTGTTGGGCGTGATTGCATTTAATTTGTTTTGTTTTGTTTTTAGAAATTTATGTAGATGTAATTTATTATAATCGACAGGCCTGTTGGTCTAGTGGTCAGTGGCCCTGACTGCTATGCCCAAGGTCGTGGGTTCGATTCCCACCTAGGACAAATGTTTGTGTGATGAGCACGATCATTTGTTCTTTGTCTGGGTGTAATTTATCTATAATATGTATGTATTTAGAAATATATATGTATGTTTATCAGTTGTCTAGTACTCATAGCACAAGCTCTGCTTAGTTTGGGACTAGATGGCGTTGTGTGAAAGTTGTGGAATATTATTATTATTATTATAAGGAATTTTTGGGCATTGTACTGGCAATTAGAGTATGTCGTGCGGAGGAATGAAGGACATGTCTTGAGAAAAATTTTGAGTTTATTTTTCACACAATCCATTCATCGTTATTTGATACCATCTCTACGATATTATGTCTATTAGCTTAGTTACTTTCAAGGTATGGAAGGAGCTGGTGTCCTGTATTTTTATTATGCTCCGGTTAGAACATCATACCAAAATCCATGTTTCCAGACCATGAAACTGTATGTTGTTCATATAGGCCATCATAGTAATGAAAAAAAAAAAAAAAATTGTTAGAAATTAGTGAGTATCGAGATGAAAACTGATAGAGAAGTAAGGAACAAAATGACACGCTGTGTCGACCCCAAATAAATTAGGACAAAGGCTGATGTTTGGCAATAAATTTGGCGAATCAGGGCAAAGTTTTGTCCGATCTATCAAATTAAAAATGACGTTAAGTAATTTCATTCAACTGGAATCCTAACTGAGTTGAGTATAATTTAAGAAAATTAATTGGTGCCATTAGGTTTTCCAATTCATGTAAATTTTATTTATTATCACGCCCCGGCTCACCGTCCAATTTGCGTTTCACACTCCAAATAATTGTAGGTGATTCTTTCTTTCTCTGCTGCACCCCAATTTCTGTATGGTTTTCTTTGTTCTTTTTGCCTTCTCAAAAAGCAATATATGTAGTATTTTTCCAAAGAAAAACTAGATGTTACTATACAGAATGATAGTCTTAATGTCTAGGCAATTACATTACCTTATTGAAATTGATCGTTCATGCAAATGTCGGGTAACTCTTTTACGGCTGTTCTTTTTATTCACTTCAATGTCAGTCGCGTGTATCATTAGGGTGTTTTTGAATTCTTTAGATGTCTCTTTAATAAAATTTATCAATGCGACTTTCCTTCGACCCTTCCTTCAGTGTTTGAGTTTATTTATACCCGTCTCTTTCTCGTTTTAATAAGTGTCATTTTTATAACGGTCATCAGAAATTGTTAGAAGAGACGGTAATATTCGGTTTCAGATGCTCTCGTCTGGGGCTACCACCACGATAGCTATTTCTTCCACTAAGCAGCATTTAATATGCTCAGGGAGTCTATCCTCTAAGTCTATCAACGAATGTACGGGCCCGTCCGAAAGTATTTCTGATCTTCGGAGTAAAACCTACACCCAATTAACTAACTTTTTTGGACAGGCAAAAACACGTCGGAAGTAGGAACAACTTTCAAATCGTTATGGCATTCATTCTTAGTTCGGGCCCCGAACTAATATGAATAAATAAATGAATATACGGAACCGTACGAAAGTAGTTGATCCATCAAAACAAGTGTTATATAAAATTTTTCGGACACCACAAAAACACCATCACACAACCACATGGGGAGTCACGAATGAAGAAAGAAGAAAATACGTTTATTTGCGGTAAACATGACGCTTATAAACAACACAAACACAAAAAAAACAACATGTTGGGGGAAAACGTGCGTCACATCCACGCGAAACGGCCATCGCTCGGCATAATGCTAAGACTCTATACGAGACAGAGCCCCAACGCTGGTGTTCAACGTTGACGTGATAACGTCAACCAATTGGGAAATCGTGTTATTATTCATTTTTAGTTCGAGCCCCGAGCTAAGCTTATGTCCGTAAATGATACGAAGTAGGAAGCGCCTGTAACTTCAGCCGAAGCTAGTGCGTGCTTACGGAGTAAACACTCCGTAAGCACGCACTAGTTTCGCTGTGCTAGTTTGTCACTCAAAATAATAAAAAAGTGGAATTTGATTTGGAATATTATTATATCTGATTTTTACGGGCGTATTAACTTGTAGAAATGTAATCAAGGCTAATGGATAAAAAATATTCATGAAAAATAGCATACGATTCGAATTTTCAATGTTATGCAAGGTAAATGCAAATGACAGGGTCGCTCTGTCGCTCGAGTATTAAAATTTGCGGACAAATAAACAGAGAGCTTGTGCTATGCTATTTTATCCAATATTCCTTTCATGTGACATGATAGTTTCGGCTATTGAATTTTATTATATTTTCAATTCAATAAAAGCAAACTGATGTGGAACCACGTTTGCATGAGAATTCAATATGATTTTAGTTCTATTTTTTACGACGTTTGCGGTTTATTTTAGCTGGCTAAATCATTTGCAACTGGCGAGCGGTTTTTGTTTAGGCTCTTTATGGTTGCTTGTATGGATTTTGGTACTAATTTCAATGTAAATGATCAATCAACTCAGCCTATCGCAGTCCACTGCTGGACATAGGCCTCTCCCAGGCTGCGCCACAACACCCTGTCCTCTGCCTTCCGCATCCAGTCTATCCCAGCCACCTTCTTTAGGTCGTCCATCCATCTAGCTGGGGGGCGTCCCACACTACGCTTGCCGATACGCGGTCTCCACTCCAGGACTCGTCTGCTCCACTGGCCATCGGCCCTTCGACAGACATGGCCAGCCCACTGCCACTTCAGTTTGCTTACTCTGCAAGCTATGTCGGTTACTCCGGTTCTTTTCCGGAAAAAAAAATGTAAATGCAAAATGATGTAAATGATACATATATTTTTTTATCTGGTTTTTGTCATTGCACGAGCCAGGACTCTCATACCGTATCGTAAATTCTTATATTTCAAAGTCAAATGTTTGAAATGACGTTGTAACATGATTCGGTTGGCAAAGGATAACAGTAACCAAAAATGCTGGATTGTTGGATGGATTACATTTTGGACTCAGAGGTCTCTGACGCTTGAACCGAAACTTACCGGAAATTCGGCAATAATACCTTTCTTTATCGCAATTTGAATGTCGCCTCTGTGTTAAAGGACGATCTTGTGAAATACGGTATTTTTTTTCTAAAAAAAATTCCTATAAACTTTCCAGAATTTCTATAAACTTTCCAGAATTAAGGGTGTAAAACCCTTAATTCTGGAAAGTTTTCCGGAATATTAAATTTAGGGGAAGCATATATAAGAAAATTCATTGTCTATTCAAAAAAAAAAAAATACGTGGTCAATCAAGACCCTCTATTATAATGGTTTTCCAAATTACCGGTTTCATTTTTGACCATGCCATTAAAATTAGGAAAAACAAAGAGATCTTAATTAAGCTTTATTTGGCTTTAGTCTCGGAAAAGTTCTGAGGGATAATTGATATTAATATCTGGTGTCTGGTGAGACTTGAACATGCGTAATTTTATGTGATTTATTTTCAGTGGAAGGCTTTTCCTTGACCCAATTAAATCGATGGACCTAAAATGTGTTGTGATATAACAATTAAGAGTTACAGAGATAATTGGACCTCCTGAAGGGAACTCTGTGTAAAGACAAGGCCAATCAAGTGGCGTAATTAAGTGACTTTCAATTTAAACTGATCAGTGTTGTTTACTTCTCTGTGCGTCGTAATGCAATGATTTTTAGTGAAGTGTAAGTGAAATATGTTGCAATGGACTCCGAAATAGATGTCCTATTGTTCATCAACTGCACCCAGCAGATACTGGGCCGGCAGCAGTCCTGGGATCACCTCAATGTCACCCAGATCCTGGACTTGCTCCCGACGAGGATCCTTGAGGACATCAATCTTAAGTGAGTATAGATAATAGCTGCTGCATATTCTGATACCGATTTTGAATAAGAAATGTGTCATTTCATAATCAGCATATAAAGTTCCCACTGCTGGGACACAGGCCTCCTCTCGGTGATAGGGAGTGGGCCGTAATCCACCACGCGGGCCCAATATGGGTTGATAGATGTCACATCTTCGAATTTTTGATTCTAGGACATGCCGGTTTCTTCCCGATGTTTTCCTTCACCGTTTTAAGAGCAGTGGTGATGAAATAATTTACATAAAGTGCCTGCTTGGGTTCGGCCGTTACCACTCGCACACCACTGCTCTACTTTTACGTCTCATTTCACTTGTTTTTTACCACGCTTTTATTAGTTTCACCTGTATGTTTGTTTATATGTAACCTAGTCGTTTCGGCTCGATTTTGCCCCACTTTAAGCGATCATATTTACTTTAAACGTTGTAGACTTATCAACGATCGACGACAATACAATATTTTGATAAAAAAGTAGAAAAAATTAGTTAAAAAAAACTAAAAAAACACGCTTTAATAGCAAATCGAACTAAAAATCAGAAAATAACTTTTAATGTATATTTTATTCAAGTGTTATAAAAAGTATACTAACTCAATATGTTTCAATAATTTTCAAAAATTCTAAAATAAAGTTATGAAAAGAAAATTAATTTCATTGTAAAAAGCGTGGGGTGCTCGATATTGATTTTTGTAAATATATATAATTAGTAGTTATTTGTAAACGTAGAGTTAGTATAGAAATATGATAAAAAAGCACCCCACGCTTTTTTACAATGAAATTACTTTTCTTTTTTTGAAAATTATTGAAACATATTGAGTTAGTATACTTTTTATAACACTTGAATAAAATATAAATTAAAAGTTATTTTCTGATTTTTAGTTCGATTTGCTATTAAAGCGTGTTTTTATAGTTTTTTAAACTATTTTTTTTTGGTTCCAATGGATTGCAAACTTCTGTCACGGGTTGAAATCGTTAACATTTATTCAAATTACGTTTTCTACTTACCGTTATCAAGTGCCCGCATCTATCTCAATAGTAAAATGAAAGCTCGTGAGTTCCTAGGTTTGCCTTGGAATCGAACCCAGGAACTCACGTCAGACACACAGATACACTGCTATAACTATATTGCATTTTCTGTTATGCAATTATCAGTAGTTGTTCTTAGTTTGTGACTGATTTATTAACAGTGCACAAAATAGAGTACGAGTTTGTCGTTATTTATTCTCAAGCAAACTCGAAAAATATGATATAAAAACAACCCTTAACAAATCGTTGGTCGCTAGAGAGGAAAATACTTATACAACCGCCCTCTTGTTTTGAATAAAACTCGTCGTTTCAGTTATATTTAACAGGGCAACCCGGATCCGGAAATGCTCGGAAATTTCTTCAACTAGACCCTTTATATCTCTTGTAAAATAAAACAGTGTGAATAATATAAATTGTATACGAGTACAACTTAGTATAAAATTAGATGTTTGTTCAACAAGTTTTAATTCCCTGAAGAAATTCAACCAGTGGTGGAACTAGTAACTATATCTTGAAAGTATCACGAGCACATAAAGGGTTATTGAAATGTTCTGGCGAAGTGAGCTGAGCTGAATTACTCTTGCATTGATGGAAGCGATTCATACATCGTGTTGAATTTGTAGAAGTGTCCGTCCAAATTTATTTGTAGTACGAGTATTGTTATTAGTTTGGTAGCAGAAAGTCAGACGGGAAAGCATGACATTCAAATTGCATTACAAATGTCAGTGGTTATTGGTTCTGAATCCTGATATAAGTATACTATAATTATCGTGTTATAAAATAGATCAAAACTGATCAGTGTTATACCAATATATCTTCAAAATAACCATAATGGTAATCTAGATTCATATAAATCTTTTGTGTCATTTATTTGTAAATCAAAAGTTTCTATCACTTGTACTCGTATCTATGCCAAGCTTCTATACTATCAGTGTAACAATGGAGCAGCGTGCCTCTGAAAATTTGAAAAGTTCAGCTTCTTTATTTATTCTTGTTACCTTCCTTTTCCACCATAATGAGAAGTAAACCTAACCTAGCATCTCCGGAAATTATACGTTTCTCTTCCTGGATTATTAAATAAAGGAACTGTTAAATATTTGTCTGAGATAGTTAATAAGAAATTCCTTACTTTTATTGACTTTCTCTTACTGCGTTGCTATGAAACTCAAACGCCAAGCTGGATTAATTTAGCGGAAATGGAATCTGTTTGCTCCGGTTTTTGCGCTAATCCTGTAAATAGAAATCTCAAGACTGCTGTGAAGCAAGTGACAATACTTTCATCACGAGTTAAGAAAGAGTCTGTATTTTCTTAAACTGTAGTGTTTTTCAAAAAGTTCATTAGGATGGTATTTATTACGAAGTTAGTGCTGTGCTAAAAATTTGTTAAAATTATGCACCTTGGCTGCCTAATTTTGATCTTTTTCTTCTTAACAAAGTGTCGTTTTGATATTATTAGGTACATTTGTTTTAAGCTTAGGTACTTTGTTCTCTGTTTAGAATCTTGACTCCCAATTTTGAACCAGCTCCCTGAAATATGATTTCTTCTTATTTTTTCGTTACGTCGCGACGAACCCTTCTTGTTCAACCTTTACTTAGAAACCTATCAGTAAACCGGCCCAAGTATGTATATTAATTAAAAACTCTGTCTTTTCAAAGTCGCCTGGAACCACATATCATGAGAATTTTTATTTGTTCAACAATGTAGTAGTTCTACAAATATTGTTTGTTTTATTTTGATTGATTACATAAATATTCATATTCATGTAAACAATCAACCGACGACTATTTTTATAGACCTTTATTACACTACTTGAGTATTTTTTGTACTTACATTGGCACTGATTCCCTTGTTCTCAAACTGAACTACATTTAAGTTCAGTGAATCTTTTTATTTCTATTTCATTAAGAAAAGGACTGAAGATAAATATTAGTTTAGTCCTGTCAAATAAGTCAGCGCCTGACGTAAATTGACGTACATGTTTTTAGTACTTAGACAATTTTTTAATCACGTCTAAACTTATCTATGGAGTAGCTTAATTTGACAGAACTAAACTAATATTTATCTTCTGCCCTTTTCTTAATGACATAGAAAAAATAATCACAAAAAAGATTCACTGAACTGAAATTTAGTTTAGTTTGTGAACAAGGGAATGAGCGCCATTGTAGGTTGAAATACAAGAACCGACTAATTTTCTTTATAATACTGTTCATGTTTTATTGTCACACTAATTCTACTAGTTCTTTCCTCAAAAGACCACTTCAGACACCAATCTACATGGTCCTCAAACATTATATCCGGATTTTTATATACACATTGACATTGATGAATTTTATATACACAATGACATGGATATTTACTTTGTAAAGTATCTTATTTTTATTATTATTACTGTGAGTGTGAAGACTATGTGGGTCATTTCTTTTTTTCGGTTTTCCTTCTTAGTTAGTTTTAATCATGATCTGGCACTTTGAGTCATTTATGCGGCCTACCCAAATGTCCTTTCATTGGTATTGTTCGTCGAATCGTAAGGCTCCTCAAGTTCTGAGTTGAGCTGCACGATTTTTGACAAATGCGTGCACTGACTGGACAGGTCCGCTCAATCTGTGTGGTTCTTTACTCAAAAGACCATTTCAGACACTAATCTACATGGTCTTCACATTATCTGACCAAGATTATGTCTGGACATTAAAAGAGACTGTGACCTCTGAGTTTGTTTCGGCCTTTCTTCTCAGAGTAGTCAGATAGGAAACGCCGACCTCATCTAGTTTAAAAAAATATGATTGACATGTAAAAGTGTTTGTACAAACCTACTTACAGAAAATAAATCATTTATCATTTATAATTTACCAACCACAGAAAAATAAAATGACAACCCGTTATTTTTTTCATCTGATCATAATAACCTCCCAAATATCTAGATAACAGAGGTTATGTAACGTATGTACGACCCATTAAAATTTAGTTTCAATTTTTTTGTCACATGTCATGTTCCTCTATTTTATAAATGGTCTAAGCATCTGACAGCCAGTTCACTAAATGTTGCATTAGACGCATCACCTGAATATCATTCAGGCCGCTAGTTGAACGGATCCGGTTTACGAACATAAATCAATACCAGCCTATCTATTCTGTAAATATCTCACCATGAAAACAAAAGTGAAGTTAGCGTGAAGTGAGCCGTCAATAGTGTCAATCCTTAGCATCAGCAAGTCTGACAGCTCACTCTAAGCTCACTTCACCTTAGTTATCACGGTGAGATTTTTACAGAATAGACCGGCTGAAAATATATATATCGTTTGCGTTATTAGAGATACCACAGCTCGCAAACAATTGCTACAAATTTATTCATTAAAATCAATAATCGATGGTACCAGAAGAGTTGTTTACGAACTCCTGTAACTGAAACTTCTGTCCTTCAGTTTCACGTACCCTCGTGTCTCTAAAACAGGGAGATAAATAAATGTCAACATCAAATTAATGGGTTTAATTAAAAAGGGTCCTTATTTATTTGAATTTAAAGTTACAATCACTTTGAATATGCGTGGTTTGGTTGGAAAACTACTATAAGTATTTTTATAGAAAAGCAGGCTGATTTATTTATATAGAATTTATGAAAACAGATTGATTCTAGAAATGAGGTCAATTTTTGAGGAAATATGTATCTCTGTAAAAATGGACCACTCTATATTGTTCAACGAGTCATATCTTTGCTCATAGAATGAAATCTTGCAAAGGAATATTGCCCTGTATATTACAGCAGTCTATGTCTTGCTAAAGTGGGCCAAGTTGACTCCTTTGTGTTTGTTATAACCTTGATGTTAGTTCAAGCCCTTATGAGCATGTTCTCATGTTAGGTTTAGGTAATTGCTAGAGAACTAAACGAGCCTTGGCGGTACTTTTGAGTCTTGTAACAGATTACTTAATGGACTTGTACGTAACTTGTAAGCTACGTACGGACTTGTACGTAGTTCACAACACACGACACACAACACACGTACAGTCACGAGCATAAATACTTTAGACTAATGCAAGATTTCTCGAGGGTTTCAATTTCTCTAATATGAGTAAGAGGTCAATCGTCGAACCCAACTCGGCTCGGCAGCGTTCGGGAAGCTACGCAATATCTTTTCGTTCCACATACCGCAATGGCTCATGACGAAAGTCAAGATTTTTTTGATTTTTATATTTTTTTTAATTTTTTTATATTTCTCAAGACCAGTGCATGTTGCCAGTGATAACCTATAGCACTGAAACGTGGTCGCTCACAATGGGCCTTATTAGAAGGCTAAAAGTCACTCAAAGGGCAATGGAGAGGGCTATGCTTGGAGTTTCCCTGCGTGATCGAATCAGAAATTAATAGATCCGCAGGAGAACCAAGGTAACCGACATATCCCGAAGAATTGCCAAACTTAGGTGGCAGTGGGCAGGGCACTTTGCTCGCAGAACAGATGGCTGATGGCGTCGAAAGGTTCTGGAGTGGCGACCGCGTACCGGAAGACGTAGTGTTGAAAGGCCTCCCACAAGTTGGACCGAAGACCTTGTGAAGCCCGCAGGAACCCGCTGGATGACGATGGACCTATGTCCAGCAGTGGACGTCTTTCGATTGAAATTATGAATACATATAAGATTCAAAAGGGACTTTCTGACATTTTCTTTTCTGAGTGACACTTGACTCTAAACATAAATTAGCATTTTAAAGCTTAATATTTCACAAACGGATCTCTAAATAAAAAAATGGGTTTCACAAACCCGCAATATTTTTGAAAGACCTATCCAACGATACCCCACACTATCGGGTAGACGAGAAAAAACAACATCCCCACTTTACCCTAAACATTTTTTTTTCATGATTTTATATAACGAATTTGTCGGCGTGATTAATATGTATATCCATGCCAAATAGTAGCTTTCTAGTTCTAAGAGTCTCTGAGCTAATCTGCGGACGGACGGGCGGACAGGTGGATATAGCGAAACTATAATATAAGGGTTCCTTGTAGACTACGGACCCTAAAAAATGAGGGGTACCTACATGGTCACACATGGTGACGCTGTCTGTACTTCTACCTTTTCCGAAAGTTACAATCGTTATTCCGCTTGAAAATCAGTTTTGAAATTTGTAAGTGTAAGGTATTTATGTTCGTATATACCTACACGTAGTATACGCCAATATGTTTGGAAATTCTTTCTAGAAGCTTTATGTACTAAAGAAAATTTCCTTTGACTTTAATAAGGGTGCGTCGCCTGTCTTTTAAAAGGAAATGGACAGAGGTCAACATAGGTCAAAGACTTTTTCCGCGATGGCGGATGTAACAATAAACTACAAATGAATACGATGGACTATCTCCGAAATGTTCAATAAAGTGGAGGATGGTTCTTTGTTAGGTTCCTTTGAGAAATAATTATTTTATGTTTCACTTCTTCTTCGTTATAATTTCGTGGTATTTTTCTTGCTGTCTTGGCTACAATTTTGCTGAAAATCTCTGATTGTTTTTGCTCGTGGATGGGGCTCGACAGTTCAAAAGTGCCTGTTACCAGTTTAATTGAAATACATGCTTTGAGTTTGACTTGTGAGTTTGATGTTTCGGAGGTAAGTTTTCGAAATTGAATATAAATATTATACTGCGAGATTTCACGTTTCTTACTTTGGTATAAAATTCTAAATACCTAGTGGGTATCTATTTTTTTTTACTTTTCCTTTGACTTTTCGTATGCCTCAAATCAGTGGTTATAACTTAATATTCTCAAGGTCCCAATCAGATATATAAATCAGATACCCTAACTAAAAGCGAAAGTATGTTTGTTTTGATACCTTTTCAAGCCTAATCCACTGAACCGATCATCATGAAATTATGCATATATGTAGTCAGGAGTATAGAAAAGGACACATGATACCTCTCATACAGAAAAAAAATCTTCGCCAGTCACAATTGCTTTAGGACACTAGATGGCGCTACGTGTCTTTCGAATCATGATTGAAATATGATCCAACTTTCTGAGCAGTACTCGTACTCTAACAAAAAAGCTTCAACGCTTCAAGCTGTTGCTCAAGTTGCTTCAAGGCTTGCATGAATTCACGATATTTCAATTACATATTAATATTATGCTTTTAATAGGATTTGGATGAAATTTGGCACACAGATAGTTTATTATACCTGGATTTTTTTTTATTGAACACATAGGATACTTTTTATCCCGGTGATACGTTTCTGATAATTTCAGACCTTCACGTGGGCGAATCCACGGGAAAAAGCTAGTATGTAAATAATGTGCCATCAAAGGCCAACCCTAGGTCGAGATTCGAGTTTAACGTCCTTTAAGAATCATTATTATCTCGTTAGGCCACCCTAAGGCTACGGACACGAAGTCACCGGGCGCGGGGCGGCTGCGACGGCGGCGCGGGGAGCGGCGCGTTTTAATGCATAGATTTATATGGAACTGGCCTCGAAGGCAGCAGCGCTCGCCCCGACCCTTGCTCGAGCCAGCCCGCGCCGCTGAGCCTGTAGTTCTAAATTCGTCTCTCCCAGCGACGCCCTAAGCCGAGGTCCGTACCCCACAGGGGGTGCCCTTAGCGTGTAGTCGCTTAGTTTTTTAAGTTTCTCAAGCCCTGGCTGGAGGCCTTAATTTATTAAGGCATCCACAGGCAAGCCCGGTTAAGCAGTCGACAACCTCATAGGTTGAACAGCACGATACCATACAAAAAAAAAGGCAGCAGAGCGGGAAGCAGCGTACGAGCGATGCGCACCAGTCTAGCGGAGCCCGCGCGTCTGCATTGACGTAGTGTAGTTCCTTTTATTTTTTGCTTTAAATCCAACGTTACGAAGAAATTTGTATGAAAAAGATGTTGTCGTCACTATTTAGACATTTCGTTCGCGAACAAAGACACTCATTTCTTATAATACAACACTACGCCGCTCCAGCGCCGCGCGATCTGCCCGCTGGCTTCGAGACCGAGTCTGCGTTGCCGCACCGCTCCCCGCGCCGCTGCCGACGCTCCCACCCCGAAATCGCTGACTTTGAGACCAAGGCCTAACAGCTTACACTAACAATTGATAGATAGTTGTAAACAAGCGATTAAACGCAATTTGATGGAGTTTCCATTTGATTAATTTGCGAAAACAATCATGAAGAGGGATTTAGGTTTCGATTTCATGATAATGGGCTATCGACTTTCTAAGTGACCAATTTTGGTGTTATAAAACGATAAAGGTACACCAACATTGCATAAGGGTTTATAATTTTACCAAAAAGAGGGATGTTATAACTTTGACGCGTCTGTGTGTCTGTCTGTGGCATCGTAGCTCCTAAATGAATGGACCGATTGTGATGCAGCTTTTTTTAGTTTGAAAGCTGACGTGATCGAGATGGTTCTTAGATACAATTTATGAAGATCTGTTCAGGCGTTTCAAGGTCATCAACTGACTTTGTTAGCTGCGGTAGGGATCTTAGAAGCATAATGGCTATTATTTACTTTACTTTAAACATAATCTGTGACCTAACATTTGAAACACCCTTGTGTATCACTGGTCTACTCTGATGATGGAGCTCAAAGGTAGGAGACGAAATCCTGGATTGCCTATTAGTAAACCCATCAAGTTTGGGCTCATTAGATTCATCTTAACTAGTTCTGTTCATTTCTCCTGATGACGAGCCCTGATGCTGGAACTGAAAGGTGGCTGATGGAACCTGGAATACTAACTAGTAAACCCATCGGGCCCATACTTACTAGTAAGCCCATCGGGTTTACTAGTAAGTATGGGCCCATATATGCACGTTGTCGGTTATAAAGCACGTTGTTGTAGCTCAACATTACAAAAAAAAAAAAAACATAACGTAGATTTATAGAAAAAGTTGTTATAGAATATACCTAAGTATTGTATCAAATGAATACTATACGTAATGTTATTATAGGAAGTGTATTTAGTTTATTATTTTATATTCTTTGAAATTAGTTCATTTCCAATTATCATCATCTGCTTAGCCGTTTCCCAGCTATGTTGGTGTCCGCTTCCAGTCTACCCGGATGCAGCTGAATACCAGTATTTTACATGGAGCGACTGCCTATCTGACCTCCACAATCCAGTTACTGGGTAATACGATACCCCTTGGTAAGACTGGTTGTCAGACTTTCGGGCTTCTGACTACCCGTAACGACTGTCAAAGATCCACGAATGACAGCCGGGACCAACGGTTTAACGTGCTTTCCGAGGCATGGAAGGGTCTCGATATGCAAAGATGGTCACCTATCCACAGACCAACCGCGGCTAGCGTAGCTTATCCTGATCGTTCGAACTGTCGCCCTGTAGCCCGGACGGACGGACGGACAGCAGAGCGGGAGTAATAGGGTTCCGGTTTTACCCTTTGGGTACGGAACACTATGAATGAATTAAGTTCAAAACTCAAAACGTCCGTTGTTGCACTACCAAACTATTTACCTAATAATATTTAAGGAAAATGTAATTTCAGTAGTTATCAATCGGAATTAAGGTCCGCGAGTAATTTAAAAAGAATGCAATATAAAAATATAAATTAAGTAACTCCCGACCCAAAAAAAAAAAAAAAACTCTGAAAGTAAAAAAAAACAATTTTTCTCTCGGCCTTTTAAATTCATTAAAAGAACCTGTTAATATTTTTAAGATGAGGGTCGCCGCGTCGGGGGACCGCTAAGTAAATAAAATGAAACCAGAGTACAAATAAAAAGAATACTGATTATGATAAAGTATGGATTATACAAAGACCTACTCTATTTAAACAACGTAAGTAAGTAGCGAAACAACAATTTCCCCTCTTTTAATTAGTTTTCAGTCTTGATTAATTTAATCTAAAAAAATCGTAAAGACACAAACGACGCGACGTCTGCCCTCATATGCCTGCCCGTTCGAGTCTCTACACTCTACCACGCTCCGCCCCCGCCCCCCGTGTCCACATATCACGTATCGCACAACCGAGTTTTTTTTTTACATTTTTTTAATGGCTTCTCGCAGTTCTACCTATGAGGTTGTCGTCTGCCTGTTCTTTTAATGAAGTGGTTTTTTTTTACCTTTTTGTACATAAAATTTTTAATTTTATATCGAAATTAGGGACCATCTATTTTAGGTAGGTAACCTAAGACATATTCTTCACAGAATTATATTTTTTGATACCAATAAATAGAGGATATTCAGCATCTGTAAAATCCGTGCGTAGGTAAATTCAATTCAAACTCAAACCATCATTACATCGAGCAGTGGTGGCCAAGTGGTAACTTACGAGTTGCAGTTGTAGGTGGGTTTGAATCCATACAGGCGCTTTACTTTGTGTACAAATAATTTGATCAACAATGCTCTCGAAACGGTGAATCTCTCCTCTACCAACCCGCTTTGGGCCCACGTGACAGCTCACTCCCTCTCGAAGAAAGGAGGCCTGTGTCCCACCAGTGGGAACAGTTTAGGCTATAATCAGTCTAAAACATTTTAGGCTGCTTATACGTTATACATACCATCATTACATTAACTTATTAATAAAAAACTATATACACTAAAAACAATATAAAAACAAAAATAAATAATAATAAAAATAAATAATAATATATTTAAAAACTGTATCAAAAAGTCAATCATTAAAGAAAACCGGAGTCAATAAAGCAGGGAAATAAAGAAAAACAATTGAGCATCACTACTATCTTACTTATCTACTTATGCCTCACTATTTTATTTTGTGAAGTGGGTAGCTACTTCTCGAAATAAAATAGTGGGGCACTACGGCTATGTTTCCAACAAGTATTGTTTGAACAATGAACAAGACGAATCTTCCGAATCCCTTCTCAATCTCAATGGAACATTCAACAATGTCGGACATTTATTGCAGTTCCTGCGGGATTTATACGTTTCTTCGAAAAATACGGAATAAAATATGTCACTTGAATACATCTGGAATATCATGCTTTCTGGTGTTTTAGCAGTCCCATTGCGACTCGGTGATATATAATTCTAAAGGTTTTATCAAATTTTATGGAGTGACGATCGCAGTGGGTGGTAGCAACGATAATTCAGGCAGAACACAGATGGCATTTATTATTTATTTAATACTTCAAGCACATAAATGTACAGAGGCGGACTTAATACCATAGGCATTTTCTACCAATCAACCTTTGGGTGATGCAGAGACAAACAGTAGTAGGTGCAATCATGATAATTGAGACAAAAACAAAATTAAACAAAAAAAAATAATAATCTCCAGTTTATGCAGTATTCCGCATACAGTATTGCGAAATACAAGTTCTGGCATCATGTCAATCCAGTCCAAAGCTTAATAATGTCCTTTGGGGAGACTGACTTGCCAACACCAAAACATGTAACCACAACGAGCTACAATGACGCTGTGAGTCCGAAAACTACCCGGAAATTAAAAGCACATGAAGAACGTCAGCGAGGAGAACGTGACGTCTTGAGAGTTTTGAGTCGGGCAAAGTGTGATGAAGGTTAGAAAATACACCCAAATACCGATATTATTGTGGGTGTATTCGGAGTTAGTGTACACAAGCTTTTAAATAGAAACTAAGTTCCCTTCCCCAGTTAAGTTAATGAAGCACGAACATCGATGTTAACTTGTATCAAACGAATTGACCTCTAACAGGCTTTTAACTTGATCAAACTTACATATATCCGGGAGCAGATGCTTGATTATGTTAAAAGCCTCCTATTTTATGTACTTGGTAGTATATTTTACGAAGTAAAGCTGCTATTTCCTTTGCGTATAAAGTTGGAGGGTGGGATACGTAGTTTGTAAGAAAAGAATAATTTGCATGATGTTAGAACTGTACCCAAATTGCGTAAAACACTATCACTCTCAATTTGAATCACTTTGAAGCATATTTCTAATCCATTGCTCCATATGTTCGAAAAATGTGTCTGGTCAACAACGCAAATAACGCAATGAATGTTGTTGAACTGTCAAAATGAAACCCATTGCTACTTATAGTGTGTTACGCAATTAGCCTGCTGGGGTGGGAAAGGGGTGAACGCTTAGCCAGATAGCTACAAAACTGCACGCTACATCAACTAAACATTAATGTAATGAGATAAACCTACAACAACTTTCACACAACGCCATCTAGTCCCAAACTAAGCAGAGCTTGTGCTGTGAGTACTGACAACTGATAAAACATACATATATATTTCTAAATACGTACATATTATAGATAAGTTACACCCAGACAAAGAACAAATGATCGTGTTCATCACACAAACATTTGTCCTGGGTGGGAATCGAACCCACGACCTTGCACATAGTAGTCAGGGCCACTGACCACTAGACCAACAGGCCTGCCAGTTTTCTCATAATCGTGTTAATTACAATTACTCTTAATAATTGTGATCTAAATAAAATATTTCAGTTTCACGCTTTAGATCATGAACGCTTCTGAAACTAACACGCGCTATATCGGCTTTTAAAAGTAAGACATCTTTAATTTATTCAATAATATGTTGAATCGACCTTCGAGACCGAATTGGTGCTTATTACTGTGCGAATTAACTTCTCCCGATCCCAAATATTATAGGACAAGTCTATCGCCACTAACCCATTTAATGCAGAGGTAAAATATCAAATCATAGTCGGTGGCCACCCTACACATGGCCAACTACGTGAGATGCCAAAGAGTATAAAAATGACCGTCCCGGGAGGCCAAATAGCATAGATCGCCTTATAATCAACAGATAACATCTACGTACTAACACGTAGTTGGCCTCTTCTTTTAACACCATCTACGTAATATTATGTAGTCGGCATTCAATGGGTTAACACGTTCACGCCGGCGCGTACCAGCGGTGGTACGCGTGCGGGCCACCGGTGGTACGCGTGCGGGCCACCGGTGGTACGCGCCGGCGTGAACGTGTTAAGATACGGCCACTCCATCTTACCGAGAGTAGTACTGTGTCCCAGCAGTGGGAAAATTACAGGCTGCTTATGCTATCATCATTAAACAAGTAAGAAAATCAGTTCTCATCTCTAAGTGAGAAATTAATATTGGATGTGACTTTAATTCGTAATTTAAAAGCGGAACGACATTTTCATTCTTAATGGCATTCACCCCGCGTCAGAATCCTTGTCAGATTCCGCTAAAATCTAAAGTGACACAATTTTCCGGGTATCATTCAAGCATGAATATAAATCGAATCTCGTTGACATTTTTCAGTATAATTAGATGCCCAAAATCTGTTAGATTTAAATCGAAATCAATTATTTGAGAATTGTTCCGAAATAAAGGGCCTTTGTCTGCAATCTGGATTCTATGTGATGTGATCCTTGCTTTAAAATAGCTTAAAAAAACTATACAGCGTGTATCAGAAAGATGTTGTCAAAAAGGGTGCGATACAGACCATCAATCTGAACAACTTTCACCATAGAACCAACACCGTAATAAAAAAAAAAGTCATCGGCCGTCTCACACATGTAGATCGAGTAGGTATCGAGGTTTTGTATTTTTTTTTTTACAGTTGACATTTTTTTGTGATTTTTTTCGATGTTGGTCCTATGGAGAAAGTTATTCAGTATGATGATCTGTATCACACCCTTAACTTTGACCCAGTGGTCTCGAACGTCGTAGAGTGAGATCGGTAGATCGGTAGGTATTTGACAAAAAAATACAATATTCAATCAAATTCGTTTATTTATTTAAAAAAAAATTACATATATCGGTAGAAATACCGAAAAATCGGTAGGTTCGAGACAACTGCTTTGACCATACCTTTCCAGAACACGCTGTATAGTACTCTAGGATAAAGTTCGAAGCTATACCACTAAACTAATAAGGTAATAAAAAACAATTCGTGAAAGAAAGTTACCTTAGAGAGGCTCAATTCATTCAATCGTACCTAAGTAATGAAAGCTGACCTATGCCTTTCCCTTTTCAAGGGAAGCCTATTTATACAGAAATTTACGAAAGTCTACTTACTAGAGGTACAGGGTCAAATTAAATTATCTGGCGAAACTTGATAGACATTATGGGTTTCGATGTCCAAACATAATAAAATGAAACTATAGTTCGTTTTTTAATCCCAGAGACTAACCTGACTGTTGAGTCTTTTGTGTTTGCGTTTTTTTAGTATAGAAGTTTGACATTACACCTGTCAGATTAGTCTCTGGGATTAAAAAACGAACTTTAAATATGATTTGTTTTTTTTTGTGGTTCAAGGACCGTTTGTAGTTTAGTTACTTAAGTGATTTTGTTTTGGTTTTATCGGTTTTGATATCGATATTTCCATCAAGTTTGTGAAATTGACACATAAATAAATGATATTTCAAGTAACTACACTATCTACAGCGTTGAACCAAAAAAAAATCATCAAAGCATTAATTTTTGATTTATCATTTTAAGATATTGATGCCTATCACGTCTGTGGAGTTTCTCTTTCTGACGATTGTAGTTTAGTAGTAAAAGTCAGGCACACCAGCTCTAATCCGTCGTCATCCCTGCACGTCTACAGAGAAAATTAAGGATTTACAGAGCAGTAAGACTGGATTAACGTTAGTCCGTATACCTTTTTCTTAGCTTTAATTTTTCCCAACAAGCGTTTGAGTTACATAAAATCACTAAAGCAAAGTCAGGGATTTTTTTTCTTTCCAAATTGAAATTGTCCGTAGTTATTTAAAAAAGAAAAAGATGTCATTCGTTGATAGTTGTATGAAATGGCTATAACACTTCAAATTGGCGTAGTGTGTCAATTTGATAAAAAACAACAATATCCCTGATTGACATTCCTACAGCTAACCAGTCTTTTGGATCAGTAAATAATGTTCAATCAGGGATACATCGTTACCAAAGTTATTCAGTTATTAACAGTCTAATCTAATGAAGTCGTGTTTTGCTTAACTGTAGCAAAAAGTCGTCAAACCTTTTGTTCTGGCTCTTTACTGTCTGTAACTTACTTCCGCTGTAAATCGCCGAACTCTCAAGAGGATCATTAGTTTATCATTTAAGTAGATTGTTATCCAGTATAATCTGTTTATTTCTAACTTCACTGATATCCTTGATCCAATCCTTACCTGCAAAATGTTCAAAATACAAATTAAATGTCAACGTATTTTTGTGTAACTTTTGTATAATTAGTTCGAACGCAATCTTGAAACTTTGTGATTGTTTACGATGGTGTTTTGAACTTTGAGATTGTCTTGACTAAGCGAGTACTTTTTAAGCTTGATTTGTTTTGATTGGGTGAGAATTTCTTGCTATTTATATTTTGAATTTGATGCATTTGCGTCATGAAAGTAGTTACTGACTACGTACGTACGTACCTACTGACTCGAAACCAGACTGGATTCGAATAGGTTACCTACCTTCATAGCATGCGATTTCCCGCGAGATCTTGAGTTGCCAATTTCGACTCCAGATTGCATTTCATAATAGGTACTGACATTGATATACGAAAATGTGTATGTGTTCCTTTTATTACCTACATAGGCAGGAATATATGTATATCTATGTACTTCTACCTATAATTGTAGGTAGTTTGAGAAAAGCTTTCAGGTTTCAGTCGCTAAGAAGCAGAAATAGCTCTTCACCAGTCGCGACGTGGGCTGGCCTTACGTCTGAAGGATTTCCACTTCCACAAGTTGAAAATAAACGTCTTTACTCTAATGTTACTCTAAATTCTACGCAAAATGTGAACTCTAACGCAAGTTCTATTTTAAGTTTATTCACATAAATTATTTTAATTTTATAAGATTTACGAGCAACTAGATCTAGTATTCTTTTCATATATCTCCAAAGTCGTGTTTTTTGTTTATATGAGCCGGTGCTCCGTATTTTAATATGCTACATTTGTACAAGCTTGCTATTTGTATGAAATGGAATACGAATTGCTTACAGAACAACTGTGGAATTAATATAAAACTTAATACAAATTCCGCTACAACAATATCTCTCAGTTCGCATGAAAAACCACATACAATAAATTCTTCGCGAAGAACGTATCGTATACCTACCTATTTTATCTTGCGTTTAAGTGAGCTCAACCACCAAATAGGATACTCGGCCCTGTATGGATTATGACGAAGATATAAAGACCTAGTTTATTTTTCTCACAAAATATTTCTTTTTATAATTTTGAGCATCTCTTCGACCGACACATTATCTCCCTACAAAACACACCCTCTCAAAAAGTAATGACTAGATAAGGCATCCATGGGGCTGCACGTGAAAAGTCTCATAAATATTTGTAAAATAATTTATTTATGATTAGTGGTTCCAGTATATAATTTATGACAAAAACTTTCTGTAGAAAATAACTTACTCAAATAATGAGTGTACCACTCACAATGGTTTACTTGGATTACTAAGTGCGGAAACCAAACCCGTAACATAGAAGTTGACGAGTGTACTTTGTTTGATGGCTTTTTAACTGCTTTTGATTATCATTGCGTGCAAAATAAATATTAGACTGTATAAGGTGGTGGCAGGAGGAGCTTGGCCTTGACCGAGTGACGATCTATGAATGCAGGAATACCTAGAATGTCTAGGCACAGATAAAATATGGTTCTGAATCAATGTCATAAAAAAAATATATATGGAATCTTTTGAGTAAAAAACTGCTAATCCTTTAACGAGAAAAAACTAGGCTTTGATCTGATTGCATTGAGTATAAACAATTTGCTAAGTTTAATGATGATACTCTCTTATCGAAGTCAAAATTCGTGTTGTTCTGTGTTATCATTACTATTATTATACTTCTGCAATGTAAATGACCTTGTGCCTATTAGTACAAATGTGTATACCATAGTTTTAATATAACACATTACATAACTTGATGCCCGTCTTCTCCAAAGGGTCAGGCAGAGACCCACTACTCCCATATTTCGTAGTTTAAATACCTGCCTTTTATATTTATTATCTAATGTTCGTTCTCTTTACAGAATCACTCTTGGAAACTGCATGGGTCTTGGGGAGAGGCCATTCAGCCCGCCATGGTGGGGTCAACTTGCTTGGTTCATGGTATTCGCCATCATGCTGCTTCTTGCTGTTCTGGGCAATACCCTGGTCATATGGATCGTTTTAGGTAAGTAATATCCATACTAATACGAGTATATTGACAGGCCTGTTAGTCTAGTGGTCAGTGGCCCTGACTGCTATGCCCAAGGTCGTGGGTTCGATTCCCACCTAGGACAAATGTTTGTGTGATGAGCACGATCATTTGTTCTTTGTCTGGGTGTAATTTATCTATAATATGTATGTATTTAGAAATATATATGTATGTTTATCAGTTGTCTAGTACTCATAGCACAAGCTCCGCTTAGTTTGGGACTAGATGGCGTTGTGTGAAAGTTGTGGAATATTATTATTATTATTATTATATATTATATTATAAATACGAGAGTGCCTAATCTCAGTATGACACCTAAATGAATACCTAAATATTATTACCCTGTCGGATTTTCAATCTCGGCGCCGAGCGATAAAAATTCAACAAAACGCTTTTCTGTTTAGGCATTCATTTATTTTGATGTCGCTTAGCGTTAGTGAAAACGGTTATTATTATTTATTACTCTGCCTTTCTCTGTTATCTTTTAAGCCTAAACCACTGAACCGATCGTTATGAAATTTCAGTCACCTGGGACCTGAAAAGGCTACTTTTATCTTGGATATTTATATTAAAAACTGGTCAAGAGCGAGTCGGACTCGCGCACCGAGGGTCCCGTACCATCATACACATAAATATTTTGGATGTGTTAGTTTACGGACAGTCCTTCAAAAGTTTTGAAAGCAGTATTGTTTCAGGGCTTTGTCGTAGGGTGATGCCATCATTGGCTGCCGTTTGATCGCATCTTGCTTGAAATGAAAATGACAGACTTGACAGAAATGACAGAGATGTCAGACAGTGCTCATAAACACGATCGACACGCGTCAACGATAGAGACAAATGCAACCGTCGACGAGTGTCGATTACTGCCGTCAATGCGTCGGCGGCTGCCGCCCACAACATGGCGCTTGTGTACTTGAGCACCGTACTCGAGCGGCACGTTGTTGATGGCTGCAGTTGCCTCTGTCGTTGACGGGCGCCGCTCGTGTGTAGCTCGTGTGTATTCACACGTTCTCGCTGTTTGATAGGGTACTTATTTCCATACCAACACACAACCACACAATTCTTTCGAACTCCTAGTTCCTAAAATTTAACGAGCTTTATTATTGCTATTTTTTCACCGCAGATTGAAGCTGCACGAACCCTGTACATTTTATTCTCTAGATAATGCATATCGTTAAGAATACATTAAGGAACCTACGCTACTTGAGCTACTTCCCATTCGTCAGAATGTAAATCGAATTTGCGAACGACAAACGGTTATTATTCAGAAATTATTTTCAAATTGACGTTTCTAAACGATTTTGATTGTAAACGTTCGTTTCAAATCAATCTAGGGCTTTTGGAAATGTAACGTTGTTTATGATAGAGGCTTTAGCGAGGATACCAATATTATACCTATATTAGATTTTATTTCTCGGAACTCCTATATCTAATCCGACCAACATTTTATCCTTGTGTGAACTAGTGTGACCAATTGGATTATTTCAGTGAACGTGACAATTTTACTTTATAGTGTGCAGTATTTTTTTTTTTTTTTTTGTAAAGGTTTAATCATGATTTATTAAAAAGTTTATTTGCTGCTTGTGATATTTGAACGTATTCCAGCCGGTGTATTTCGTTAATATCTCACCGTGAAAACTTTAACTTCCACTCAAGAAGTAGAGTGTAGTAGGCCACTTCGGTTCGCTTCGTGCAACCTCGGCTCGCCTCGAGTGACTTGCGATCGTCGTCGATTTTTGCAGCCGAGTCAAAGGAGTCGAAGCGTCCCATAGTTCTTAGCATGAGTGTTTAGTCACGTACGTCGGACTTTGTTCAATACCGACCAGTACTTCGTCGAAGCAACTTTGTAAGTAATATGTGTAGTGTAGTGAAGGTTCTAGGTGAGGTGAGTTTGAAGTGAGTTGCCAATAATGTCAAACCCAGCAGGTGGAATTAAAGCTCATTCTAAACTCACTTCACCTAAGTTTTTACGGTGAGATTTTCATAGAATATATTGGCTGGACTGTTGCAATATGCGGGATTGGGCTCTTTGTGTACAATGTAATCAGAAAACTTTGTTGACAATTGAATTTAACACGTAGTGGTTGCAGTCTGTCCATCCAAATATTAGATACTATCTAAATATCTGTTCAACCTAGTAGAATACTCGGTTTTATTGTTCATTTCCACGTTCCTGTTTCAAGTAACTTTATTTTCTCATCCGCTTGTAAATTACAAAATATTCTTCGACCATAGCTCAGCACAAAAATTTAAATTTTCAATGTTTCGCTATCACAGCAAACTGCACTCATTTTAGTTTTATTCACGGAAAATCCGGATTTTGGGCGAAACAAATCGAACGTCGTCCACATAAAATGAAGGAAAAGCTCGTTTCTATTACGTGACTTCCTTCTATGAGGGTTTTGTTTAACCCTGAACATCATAAATATATCAGGCTGACCCTCCAGCCTTTTTGTGGCTAAACGTGTCTCACATGTGTACCTCATAAAAAAACCAAGGTCTGAATTTATGAGTGAAAAAAAGTGGCGAAAAAATGACTATGGCATATGGCGTGGTCACCATAATATGTCATAAAGTGTCATATTGTGGTCAATATGACAATAAATGAAAACACTTTCTTTATTAGTGCATAGGAGTATTTCAAAAATCATCAAATACTTTACCTCAAAAATCGTTTTCATAGAAATGATTCTACTAGAGTAGCGTCGTGCACAGGCACTTTGTACAGTTCCCAAATAAAGGCCTAATAGGAGCCTTTATTCGGGAGCTATACAAGGAAAAACACAATACTCCGTCTGATTATAATTACCTTCACATACAAGTAGGACCTTCATTGCCACCCCCCCACTCACCCATTGACACATCACATTCGGATCGCATTCTACAACCTCAGCTTTGGCCACCCTATCTTTGATTACATTAGGAAGGAGAATGTCTTTCTATGCCGTGATTGTACGTGAGAACCCATATATTTCCGTGTTGATCTTCTAATTGAGGAAAACCCCGGGGAAGTCAGGGAAATTAGTAGCTAAGTAAATTAACACCCTACGTCAATTTGCCATGTTATTGACATTTCATACAACTGTCAAAGAATGACAGTTGTGATTTGAATATACCATAGACATAGAAACAAATATACTGATAATTATTTAAGATCTTAGTCAATATTTTTTAGCTTTGTCTTTGGGGTGGCAACGCACCTGCTATGGATTTCTTCTGGTTTGTCTTTGGTTTAGAAAATATCCATTGGAATTAAGAGAACACTTACTATCAGGGCAAAACAAAATTAAATTCAAATTCACTATGACCACTTAACGATTCCTTATCACGTCAATTCCTTAGCTAATACCGTCAATCTCGCGTTGATTTCGCGCGGTTTCGTTCATTGTGTCATAGAGAATTACGTCCCAGGTGGGCCATCCGTCCGGTGGGCTGGTGGGCCAGGCGTCCAGGTGGGCCGTTGGGGCATCCAAAGGGGTGAAGGAATTAAGGTCACGTAAGCGATGAGCGGAAATGAAGGTTCTCCTTAGTCAAAACACAATTAATTTCAAACAAAAATATTAGTCTTTGACCTCGAAAAAAAATTGCACAAAACTATTACCTACTATAAACATCTTTTACAGTAGGTAATTTTGTGCAATTTTTTTCGTCGTTCAGTAGGTGGTTCTATCTATATTTTTCTTTTCTCTTTCGTTTTCCTTGATGAAATAGCAGGCCGTGTGCACAAACTGTTACAAACCCCTTTTTTTTTTTCTAATTTTTTTTTTTTTTTACTGAATGAGCCCCGCTCGTGACCTCGATCACGCCTGATCTGATGGAAAGCAATGAATGAGGTCCTGGAACTACCACGCTTCGACGAAGCACAGCAGGCTCCTTGAAGCCAGACTCCGGTGGAAGGGTGGTCGCAAACCAGGCGGGCGTCATCAAACAAGGTGTTAGGTGTGATTGTTCAGGATGCGCCGAGCGCTCGGTTAAGTTAAGTAACTGGCGGAACAAACTGCGCTGCACGAGGAGGCTTCTTCATGCATCCCAAAATGATCCCAAATAATAAAAAAAATATTAGTGTATGATCATCATCGTCATCAAACAGGAGCCAAGCAGCTCTTAGCAACCCGTTAGGGGACCCAAGCACAATGCTGACGCTTAAACCATTTGCTTCCGGTATTTTAGTTGTATTTATGTACTTATTACTACTACCGGTAATACTGGAGGCAATAAACGTTAATCTATTCTAATTTATTTATCGATCCGTTGTTTGCGCAGATATGACCTTTAACATGATACGTATATGCTAAGCGGCAGTGGCAAATTTTGAATCCCGTTCAGATTCAATTTAAGTTAACTTCGTGTGGGTTGTTCATTCGTCAAAGATTAGTGGGCAAATGAGTCCTCAACCACTAATGAGAGATCACTAATCCAGTTCAAGAACAAATCATAACCTAACACTATTTTAGTTTTGATCTGTATACTGCGGGCGGGCGATGCAATGCGACGGGGTGGAATATCCCATGCGTGCTCAATTGAGTTGAGGTCTGGCAATTGAGCAGGCCACGGCAGAACGTTGATGCGAACATCGGCAAGAGTGCATGTTACGACTCTAGCCGTGTGTGGACGTGCACTGCCGTGCATCAGTCGAAACGAATCACCCAACCGGCTCCGCAAAAGGATGATCATGTCTGAAACAATCCTGTCCACATAAATCTAAGCATTAAGGTTGCCCCTGATCCAAATGAGAGCGGTGCTTCCACCGATCCAAATAGCGGCCCTAACCATTATTGTTCCCCCTCCATATGAATGAACTTCCTGACATAATTTCAAACGTTCTTGACATCCAGAGGTCCTCCAAACTCGAGTACGTCTTGTATTCGGCCTCATACCGAAACGAGATTCATCGGAAAAGCAAACACAACGCCAGTCTTCTTCCCCCCAATTTATGTGTTCGCGAGCCCATTATAAACGGGCTCTACGATTGCGGGGTGATATATTAAAGATTGAACTCTCAGCGGCCTTCGGAAACGCTGACCCACTTCACGTAAACAATTTCGGATGGTTTGGTCACTTATCAGCATCCTGAAGAGCTGTGGACGCCATGATGTTGGCTATGAAGTCAACATCATGGCGGTCATGGTACGATTCCGTCGAGCAGTATTTTGGATGTACCAATCCTGTCTACGAGTGGTGATGCGAGATTGTTCTCCATGTCACTTGGCCACGCTGCCCGTGATACGATAGCGTGTCCTGAGGCGGTTTATGACGCTTTGTGTAGTGTCAAGAGCGACAGCCACAGTACGTTGCCTGGAACTAGCTTGCAACATTCCGACGGCTCTCATCAACTCTTCTCGTGTCAAATGATGTCATCGCTCCATATGGAAGCATTTTGTTTTGTAAAAACGCTATTACGCACTTTTATCCTTAATCCCTTCCTTTTGAATCCTGATTGACAGTTGATTTTCTGTTTTTAATGAAAATTTAAAGAACATTCTTTATTCAAACAGTGAATTTAACCAAATCAATAACGATCCAAAAAGTTAAAATAATAATCCTCAATTGCGGTGATATCTAAAACGCAGGTACTTGATCCCTAGAGACTTTTGATGTGTGTAGATAATAATAGATTGGGCCAACAAATTCAAATCTAACTGGTTAATAATAATTTCATTCATTAAATTAATTTAATTACAATCCAAAGATTAACGCGTTCAAACAAACAATAACCTCCTCCTTTTTAAAGTCGGTTAAAAACAAGCAAACTCTTCAGCTTTAATATCAGCAATAGATTTGATGTCTGACTAAGTGTTGTGCCCGACGGGTCCATGTGAAATTTGTAACATTTATAAAGATATTTTATACACATGTGAATGCAATAACTTTTGAATTTGAATTTGAAGTTCAGGTCAGTTTGTTTGGCTGTTTTCATCCGCCTGCCAATCATAACAGCGAACACGTTGACAACAAAATCCATAACTGATCAGAAATTTAATTTTAGAACCAGGGGGTAATTGCGTAACACTCTCAATAGGATTGGCTTTCGTTTTGACAGTTAACCCGTGAGAAGGCGCGCTATGAGCAATTTGCTCACACAAAAATCTAATTCAAAAATTTTTTGTCTTTCCCATGCCACACCAATTCAAGCACTTAAGTACCTTCCTAAATATTCACCCCCTTTCCCCTGACGCAATTCTCGATCCGCTCAGTGGCGTTGCGACCGCGCAGCAAGGCGTTTGTGGAGGCCGTGTACCAACGTGCGGCAATTTGCTCATCACGCGCCCAGCAATTACTTTGCACCGAACATGTAAAATACATATGTTCAGTGTGTTTCGAGAGGCACATTAGTGTAGATTTAATGGATGAATAACACTTTTTAGTTTTTGTTATGGAACAGTTTTTATTGTGATTTTTATGAAACGTGCCAAAAAATTAATTAATACTAGGTTGTTTTGTTATTTGCGTTAGAAGTTGCTATTATGTTTAATAGTTTTGATTAAAATACTTGTTTTCTTACTTACTAAACCTTGTGTTATTTATTTAAATACATTATAAGCCAATAAATACAGAAACACTAAAAATATAAACATTTATGATAGTGTGAGCAATTTGCTCGCGCGCGCCTACTCGTGTAAGAAAATTAGGCGCGCCTTCTCACGGGTTAAACAACATTCATTGCGTTATTTACGTTGTTGAGCCGAAAAATTTTTCAAACACATGAAGCAATGGCTTAGCAGTAGGTATCCTTCAAAATTATTCAGATTGTGATTGATAATGTCTTACGCAGTCAGGGTTCTGGAAGTGAATGTATGTCTGTCCTATAAACAACTTTTGTAATCTTGTTTTTTCTTGTCTACAGCCCACCGTCGCATGAGGACAGTAACCAACTGCTTCCTAGTAAACCTCGCCGTCGCAGACCTGCTGATGGCGACCTTAAACGGGGCTCCGAACTTCATATTCTTGGTGACTGCTGACTGGCCATTTGGGGCAGTCACTTGTACAGCCAGCAACTTCACTGCAAACCTTACCGTTTCCGCTGGAGTGTTCACATTGGTCGCTATCACTGTCGATAGGTAAGTTACTTTTCTTTTATTACAAGCCAGCAATATCACATGGGTGTTAGCTATCGAAAGTATTGGCAAAAATAGAAGTTTGTGAAATAGTGAGGCCCTAAGGTCCTTAGCACACGGCACGATTTCTTTACGGTACAGCGTAGCACAAAACGCACTGTAGAACAAATGTGTCCGTCAACAAGCTTCCATAATGATCCATACAACACCGACCAACCGTGCCTATACACGGCGTATACCCGTAATCCGCGCCGCAGAAAGTACGTGTCCGTCAACTAGCTTCCATAGTGACCCATACAACACTGACTACCGTGCCTACACACGGCGAATAAACCGTAGCTTTTCACGGCAAGAAAAACGTATTTGTACGAAGGGCTTTACCCCCACTGTTGGGTAAAGCCCTTTACAATACTGGATAAATAACATTGGTGCATGCACAAAAGTCTTGTTATAGCACTCTGTGACCTAAACCCGCACTTAAGTCACGCTTATCTGTGACTGAAGTAGTCCATTTTTCTATCAGCGCTTTCTAGCTTATATTTTTACCACAACATGACCAACTTATACTGCTCGTGCCGACACAAAAGGTCGTACAATGTCGCAAAAACCATTATTTTGTACTGTTTAAATATTCCAGTCAATGTTAGAACGTAAAGCTGTCATTAACATGTTCTTTCTGAATAACATGGAACAGTCTATAATTACACTAAAACGGTCTGGTATCCCTCTTAATCGATTGTCAATGTCAAGCAATATTATTTTGGTTTTCAGTTATGAGTTTTTGATTGTAGGTATTATTCTTTTTGTTGCTGTAATATCTGTATAAACTAAAATATCTATATAAAACATTTTTTAAACGCTGCCCAACACTAGGAATTTCTCCAGTATTGTGGTTGCCTTTACAAACATTTAAACTCACATACACAAACAGCCGGACCCGGAACAACTACTTGTAGGTCATACAAATATTTGTTCCGTGCGGGAATCGAACCCGCGACACGCAGCGCAGCTGTCCAATTATCCGTATAATACAGTAATTTTTGTATAATCAGTATTTTTCATGTAAATTGACGTCGTTACTTAACTTATCCCGGTCTGATGGTCTTTAAGAGACTAGCCGGTCGATTCTGTAAAAATCTCACCGTGAAATCATAAGTGAAGTGAGCAATTAATAGTGTTAATCGCTAGCGAATGACAGCTCACTCCACGCTCACTTCACCCAAGCTTTCACGGTGAGATGGTTACAGAATTGCACGGCCGAAGAGCAATTCTCGTAATTTAAAATGTTCAAAATGTAGTTGCAATCTCGTCTCGGCGACAAACAAATGTCAAAAACTTGTCAAAAATGTACGGAAATTGGAGGTATTTTTGACAGATTGAGACAGATCAGACTGTGAACGTTCTTAAAATTACGAGAATTGTCCTTCAGGTCACTTAAAGTCCATTAGACGTCGGGATGAGGTGCACAGTAAAGTTAGATCTATTTCTTAACAATAAGGCGCCGCAGAAAAAACGTGTCCGCCATTTTCTCATATAGCTCATGCCGACACAAAATTAAGGTCGTACACTATCGCAAAAACCATTACATACATATTTTGTACAGACGCTAGCACATCGCGCCACTACAATCTGTCAAATTTATTTAATAGATTTTCAGTAGCGATAAACGCTAAATCATATCCAAAGTTGATTGGGAAAATTTGACAGTTTCGGGTAGTTTGATGTGCTGGCGTCTTTACTTGTTAAATATTCCACTAATTTCCATTATCATGTTGTTTTAGAATAACGTGGAACAGTCTACACTAAAACTGACTGGTACCCCGCTTAATCGATTGTCAACGTCACGTATTTCACCGACACTTTATGGCCAATAGTGATCGAGTAATAAACTACGCTTTCATATAATATTTCTGAGAAGGAATTAATGAAAAAATCAAACGTGGCTCGACGGTTCGTGTTTTGATGAAAAATATAATTTCGATGTTAATTTTTGCTGTAGTTCAGTTAGGCGTCACTCAATCGAGAGTGCGATAACTGTTGGTAAGAGTACGATAACTGTTGAAAAGAGTGCGATAACTGTTGGTAAGAGTGCGATAACTGTTGAAAAGAGTGCGATAACTGTTGGTAAGAGTTCGATAACTGTTGATAAGAGTGCGACAACTGTTGTTAAGAGTGCGATAACTGTTGATAAGAGTGGGATAACTGTTGGTAAGAGTGCATTAACTGTTGATAAGAGTGCGATAACTGTTGGTAAGAGTGCGATAACTGTTGAAAAGAGTGCGAGAACTGTTGGTAAGAGTGCGATAACTTATGAAAAGAGTGCGATAACTGTTGGTAAGAGTGCGGTAACTGTTGATAAGAGTGGGATAACTGTTGGTAAGAGTGCAATAACTGTTGATAAGAGTGCGATAACTGTTGGTAAGAGTGCGATAACTGTTGATAAGAGTGCGATAACTGTTGGTAAGAGTGCGGTAACTGTTGGTAAACGCCAAACAAATCGGACCATTATGAGACTAGACCATTTTGAACAAACTTATTGTTAGTCTAGGTTGAAGTTAAGTCCTGACCCTAGGTTAGCTTTCATGTAAGTTTCGCTGAGAGATGTTATGATCGATTTCATGGCCGTATAGTGATGACTTTGTGAAATAAGTTTTGTCTTAGTTATTAATCACTGCGACTGGTTTGGTCAAAGTCAAATCATTTGTTTCAAAAAGGCACATAAAAGGTACTTTAGAACGTAGTTTATGGAGAAGAATGGCCAATAAACTCTACCTTTATTCTTTTAAAAAAGGTTCGGTATCGATCAGATCGATACTATACATAAACAACATTATTTTTAGTATACTGCAAACCTGAATATAGTTTGTTCAGAATAAGTAACTGAATCGATTCCAATAATTTTTAAACCATGTTATATTTTCTCCCAAAAATATTTAAAAATGGTAACAAGTTGGACACCGAGCGACACTAAGTACATATCCGCAATCATATTATGCGCACAACACAGGTCTCAGCCGGTCGGCCGGCGGCGCGTGTTATGTGGTAACTAAATTTTTGTACGGACTATCAGGTAACATAACAAGCTTATAACTTCGTGATTTTTGATGAAATAGTTTTGAAATGTTGTACATATTTAGATTCTTTACATAAAAATACTAGACACATGTTTCGGGTTTGCCATATACTAAAAATAATGTTGTAGATTATTGGGACGTTAAAACCAGAAATAGTTGGTTTTTCTATTCTATTCTATAGCTAGGTATAGGCAGTTAATGAGATAATTTTAAGATGAATGAGGTTATGTAAAGCTTTTCGTTATTTATTCCACAAGAATGATCTTAGATCATCTTCCGGATTGGAACTTTGAACTTTTTTATATTTTGTTTAATCTCGATTCAATTAACATTTTCCATCGTGAAATTAAAGCTGATTTTATGATAAAGAAGGTTTTGTAAAGTTTTCGATATGTATTCCACAAGAATGATCTTAGATTATCTTCCGGATTGGAACTTTCATCTTTCTTATATTTAGTTTTGTATCGACTCGATTAACATACGTGAAATTAAAATGAGTGGTTTCTGAAAATCTTTTCTTCAGGCGTGTTTCGCCTTGTTACGCCATTTAAATAATAAAAAAGTTTTGGTCGTTTTTGCCATTTTATTTTTATTTTGTAATGTAAATGTAATTAATTTTTTGTTATTGTGAATTGAATTGAATTTGAATTTGTAGTGTGTGTATGTAATGCGACTGTGTGAGTGTATTATTTCTATTATGAGTCAATGATACTCCAATTAAATGATTTTATTTTGTTTATTTATTTATTTTATTTTTGTTTGTTTGAAATACCTAAGCTCTGTTAAATAGTTGTTTAGAGAAGATGTGTAAGGCTTAAAAACGTTTTTTTTGTGACAAGAAAATAACATTAGACCCAATTTAACGGTCTCTCATTTTTTGTTAAAAAGCTCGTATTGTTTTATTAGGAACAGGCGCCCAATTCTAGTGATGTTTTCCACAAAACGCCACCTTTAGTCATAAACTCGGGCCCACTATCCCTTCTAGAACAGCCGTAGAGAAATTCTGCCAACAAGATAATTTTTCACGTTTAACGTTCTGATAACTTCCTTATTAGGGTTCCATACTCATACCCAAAGAATGCCAACGGTACCCCATTACCAAGGCTCCGCTGTCCTTCCTTCCATCTATCTGTCTGTCACAGGCCTGTATCTCTTGAGCCGTACTAGATAGGCACGGGATTTGTGTACTACTATAGCCACTATAAAAGAATACAATAAAGTTAAAAAGTAAAGGGGTTATTACTATAGAATTAAAAAAAAATGTGTTGAATGTTGTAAGGTGGTAAGGACCCTTCGTGTGTGAATCCGACTCGCACTTGGCCGCTTTTTTATTCCCTAACTTTCGTGATGACTACTTACTGAAAGAGAGAAGTTGAGTTCGACTAACAGTCCGGAAGTTACTTTTGGGTGCGAGTTTCATCAATCAAGTCATCAAGTCGTGTCCTTTGCAAGATAAATAATAAATAAACCACAGGTTGTCCTGCATACTAAACGTGGAGTGATTGGATGTAGTTTGTTGTTGCCTGACGCGAATCAACATTTAGAAGTCTATGTCAATCAGGATTTTCTGTACTTTCATTACGTGATTGAAACAATTCAATATTTAGTTAATGCTTCTACAAACGCCTTAGTGTTGGATGTGTAATTCTCTTCGCTGAGCTACTTATTATATAACTAGCTTCTTCTGGATGCCCGAAATTATCTCACGCGAAAGTGGTACCTAAAGAAAAAGAAGCCTATGCACTCCTTATAACATTGGCCATCTGCCAGTGAAAGTCCCATCAAAATAGGTCCAGCCGTTTCGGAAATTAGTCGAAACAAAACGACAGACACAGACAAAAATATTAAAAATGTTTTTTTTATGCTATAAGTACCGTATATACTTTCATATGCATTTAGTATAAAGATGTTAGATTGGAAACGGACATTACAAACAGATACTTCAATTTTATTTATTTGTAAAGAAATTAATGTTTGTTCAGTGATATCATAATTACGATCACTAATGTGCCTTACCATTGATAAATTGGCAGCATTTCACATCCACTGCTGTGACATTGTATTAGCAGACGCAGGTATAGGCACTACAATAAGTACAGTACTCACATATATGGAATAATAATGGATTCGATTGCCACCCAGGACAAATGTTTGTGTGATGAGCACGATGGTGCTGAAGGTGTAATATATCTATAATATATTACACCTTCAGCACCATGTATTTACTATCATGTATTTAGAAATATATATTGTGTTTGTTTATCAGTTGTCTAGTATTCATCACGCACAAGCTCTGCTTAGTTTGGGACTAGATGGCGTTGTGTGAAAGTTGTGGAATATTATTATTATTATTATATCACGCAAATGGAGACGGTTTTTGCTCGTCGTTTGTTTGCATTGCTCCATCTAGACAAGTATATAATCAAAGCCATAACGTAACGTAACTCTTGGCTAATTTGCGGTCGCTTAGACTGATAGGTTTATTATCTTCTTATATCGGATGGATGTTTACCTCTCGCCAGATAATGTGTGACCTTTCAAAGTTACTCTGAAAGGTTAGACACAGGTGTAGGTGTTAGATAGGTAACTAAAGTTCTAGTCTAAAGCTGCAGTAATGTCACACAGTATAAAATATTTTGAATAGTTTCATAATACACATGAGTTTATATAGACGACGCTTGTTGAGTCCATATTGCAGTGCGATTGTATGGCGGCTGAGGTCCATTTGAAGTCCAGTCCATTCGTGTGCGTATTGTATACGGGGAACAATTCTAGACTCTATGGCAGTTTCAGTTGAATGGAGACCTACTAATTTGCTATACACGTAAATTAATAGACCTGTGCATACTCTCTATCTTCATATACGGCGCGCAAACCTGGTCTCTGACAATTCAGCAGAGGTTCAAGCTTCAGGTTTGCCAGCAACTAATAGAGCGCAGCATTCTTGGAGTCAGATTAACGGACCGCGTTAGGAAAACAGTGCTGCGCGCCAAAACACAAATCGCCGGCGGCACCCAAAAAGGAACTGCAGGGTAATTGCGTAACACACTATCAGTAGCAATGGGTTTCATTTTCACAGTGCAACAACATTCATTGCGTTATATACGTTGTTGAGCAAACAAATTTTTCGAACATATAGGGCAATGGATTAGCAGTATGCTTCAAAATAATTCAAATTGAGAGTAATAGTGGGTTACGCAATTAGGGTGCTGGGTTGGATACGTTTGCCAAATTTTGAACGAGTCATGGACCACATCTACCACCATGTGGGTCCCAGAACACGAAGACCCAGGAGAAGATGTCGGGACGAGCTTGACGCCTACAGACAGGATTGGTCCTCACTAACTCAAGACAGAGAGGAGTGGAAAAGAGAAAGGGGTCGCACTGCAGTGGGACAACATAGGCTAGAAATAAAATATAAATAAATGTGACAGTTTTATAGAATCTTTCACTGTCTACGGTTTTACTGAAAATTAACCTTTCATACCGCCTGCGATTTCGTGTTTTGTGACTGCGTTTAAGGTGACCTGTTTTTTATTATTATGAATACATTCATGAATACCACGAATGTACCAAAACAAATTATTACTGTCACCTTGTGGGGTCACAAGGCTTAGACACTTATTTACCCTAAATTATTAGAAGTACAAACCTAACTAGCTAAAACGTTGTTCGTGATCAAACGAAGTATAACAAAACTAACGGTAAAACGGGGTGAATAGGAAATGCAGGGGTGAATCGGGACGAAACTTTAAAATTGATTTTAACTTTGAAATAATATCATTGGTTGTCGAAAGGTCTCTAATGTGTTTACTACATTATAATTAACGATTAAGTGCTCTCATTGGAAACAAACAACGTTTTAACGTTGTTTGTTTCCTGCAAGGGCACTTTCATCGGGCGAGGGCTTTCAAGGGCACTTTCATTTCAATCGGGATGAAACTTTTAAATGGATTTTAATCCATTTAAAAGTTTCATCCCGATTTACCCCTGCATTTCCTGTTTACCCGGTTTACGGTACATAGTTTAAATCGTTCCTGAGAATTACACCATAATATTGGGTTGGCACAAAAGTAATGAGACACTACAAAACTCTATATATTTCCTTTTTCAAGTTAATTGTTTTCGATAATGTTGTAGAACATTCTAGGTACTTGTGATGTGGGGGTATATAAAGCCGCCCTCGCGATCGGTTCAGTCAGTTTGAAGAAAAATGGACGAGCGACAAGTTCGAACACTATACTTACACGAGTACTTGTTAGGCCACAGTGCGCGGGCTGCGGCTGACAGTATCAACACTACATTGGGCGCTGGAAGTACAAGCAATGCGACGGTGTGCCGATGGTTTGACCGTTTTAAATCAGGACATAGGAGCCTTGAAAGTCAGCCACGCTCAGGACGACCGCAGTGAATGATGACGAATTACGCTGCGAACTGCAGTCGAATCCGGATGCTACCACTCGTGAATTAGCGGAAGCACTTAGCCCTACAGCGCATAGTGTCCCACAAGTGGGACATACCGAAAAATGTCATATTTCAAAAATCGATCCAAGTAGCGTCACCTACTTTTGACAAGATTAACTACGATGTCTTTGAGTTTCGAATTTAGTACCAGATACCTAATTTGTATAAATGTATCTGAATAAACATTTATTTATGTTTTCTTCAAATCGGTAGGTACTTTGAATGGGTGTGTAACGGTTGATATAATAACAAAAAATCTAACGTTCACTTGACCTAATTTCAGTTAATATACTTTTGTTTAATATAACGATCAGTTGAGATAATGAATTGTTGATATAATTTCATTTTATCTAATTTCTTATGATATAATAAACATTTCCTATAATGCACATTTGACATAATATTCATGTAGTATATCATTCATTTACTATAATATTCATAATCTCTAATAACTTTTAATATAATTTAATAAGATGTAATATTTATGTGATGCTATGTTATGATTAAAAAAATATTGTACTGTTTTTTTTTTCTTCGCTTTATACCCTATACACCTACCACCCTCAACTATTGTAACCAGTAGAAATTGGATGCAATCTGGACTTTAGGGCACCCCGACTCGGACAGGTTAGGTTAGAAGGGGATGGCGGGGTCATGTGAGCGAGCGAAGCGAGCGAATAGACCCCGCCATCCCCTTCGTGGTTATCTTTTTATAAACCATCCAGAAGTAGGAGCCCCGCGAAGCGGGGCTCCGTCGACCAAGCCCACCCTCGACCATGCATTGAATATTTTAAGATTTGGTTAGGTGCCATTTGATTTAGGTTAGAACTGTGACCATTAAACATGAAAATTAGGTCAAAAGAACATTAGGTCAAATGAATGTTATATAAAAAGAATATTATACATATTGAAAATTATATAAAATGAACGTTATACTAAATGTTTTATATTAAATGAAAATTATATCATATGAAACATTAGGTCATATAAAATTAGGTTATATGATTTTATAGCATATGAAAATTATATTATATGAACGTTATTTCAAGTGAAATTAGAGCATTTGTTATTATATCATACATTACACACCCACTTTGAATACGGTTAACGAGCGTCGTATAATAATCGAAAAAAAAATGATTAAATTGGATTATTCAGTGTCGAAATAAGAGGAAAGTTCATGTTCATATTACGTGTAATCTTGTAATTTCATTGATAAATAGTACATAATTTCACTACATTTTTGTATGTGACGTATTTGACACACCATGCATTCAGTATCTTCAAAATATACGTATTGTTTGCAGATGAAGCGTAGAAAAAGTTTGAATGAGGACGATATTCAATACTTCCTTGAAATTCCATCCGGTAGTTAAGATGAAATGGAACTGTCTGATGAGAACAGTGAGGACGACTTGAGTTGGTCTAGTGGTGGCAAGAGTTTCTTTGGCACCCACGCTAAGATTAAAGGACATTGCTCTGCACCCATACATTGTTCGCCCTGGAACAAAGAGCGTCGGAAAATTATGTGTTGTATTGTCGATCATTAGTAAACTCCTATAAAATCTTATTTTTATAGCGGACTAGCTGCAGAATAGATATACCTATTAAAAAAAAGTATCAGATTTTGAGGTTATAATCGAACCATAAGGTACAGTTTTTCAGTTTTTATAGCTCCGAGTGATTTTTAAGACACTGAAAAACAATATCATAATACGTTTAGCTATTTTTAGTAACTACCTACATAATTAGGTACCTATGCAATTTTTTTGTAAAGCCTAATCCCTAATCTTTTTTGCACGACATGGAGTTTGGCAAAGATGGCGGCGATTAATGTTATTAGTCGCGTAAAGTATTTTATAATGTTCATTTTGGCATGCAGCTAGTCCGTGTTACAAAAGTATTTGCAACTAATATAATCAAATAGACAATTGGTTATCGTGTATGTCCGATACTTGTGTTGCACAGGGCGATTCTGCACAATATCCTTTGTGAGGTGTCCAGTGCTCTCTCTATTAACACATTTCCTAATTTAAAAAAACTAGTACGGAAATATGTTGTAGCTATCGTTGAGTACAAAAAGAAAATAAATCTAATAAAATAAAGAAGCAAACAAAAAAAAAAAATTTAGTATCTAATATTCTTCTGTGAAACAAAGAAACCATACTGTGTATACGAGTATACCGCTATGAAAAAGTATAGTTACGGCTTTAACACTAATGTGCTTTTAGAGCATGAACAATAAAACCCATATTGCTTTTTATCATAAAAACAAAGTATACATTCTGAAACTGCATTTATGAGAGTAATTTGCTAGAAATAATATTTATATTTAATGGAACTAAATTGCTATACAATTACTTTTCATGGTTTAAAGGTCGATAATTTTCATGAAGGGTGAAATTCGTAGCAAAATAAAATAAGGATTCTCTACTCCGATAAAGCAGCATGTTGTAGTTAAAATCCAGGGTTACTTTAAATTGGCTAGCTAAACTGCGCAGACGTGATGTGTATATCTAAATATAATAAAATAAAAAAATAATTAATTTGATGTTTTTGTTTTATGGAGTCATCGACCGCAGTTTGTCACTCGAAATAGATATCCATTTAGAAAATCTGTAATAACAAACCTTTTTATTTTATCGTGTTAAGATATTTAAATTACCCTCTATAGTATCATATCAGTATTATCTGAAAGACGTTTCCATACTCCAAGAATTAGTCATCAAACAGCGTATAATATCAGCACTAGTACAGTCTCAAATACTGAAGTTCTTTAGTCACGTCTCAAGAAGGAATAATGACTCCATAGAGCGTTTAGTGGTTCAGGAAAGAATAGGTGGTAATATTCTACAAACTGTACTTCGGAGAGTGTGCGCAGGAGCTCCACGACCTGATCCTATCATCGCCCTTTTACTATCGGACTTACCAGACGTAATGTAGGGTACCATCCACACTTGGTTGATAGCCCGACCAGTCGTAGTCAGCACTTCTCCTCCACATTTATTATGCGCACAGCCAAAGTGTGGAACTCTCTGCCAGCATCTGTGTTCCCTTCCACGTTTAACTTTCCTGGCCTTGAAAGCAAGAGCCAACAGACCACGCGGCAGTTCGCGGATGAGGTGGACCGATCAAATTAAATCCGTGGTCGGAGGACCTGTTAATTAATGCGCCAGACTGTGATCTAACCGAATCAGATGGAGAGATCGTGAGGCGAGGTTTGACAACACTTGCGATTGATCACAATTCATCGTGACCACGACCGCAATGTTTAGAGAAGGAAAAAGGAAAGAAAGAATAAAGTTTTTAATACTTATAAATGAACTAGTACCTAATAAAAAAAACACGTGTGCAGTTCACACGCGATAGAAGTGAAACTTTCAAAAATGTTATTAGGTTTCTGCTTGAAGGCACCCAGAGCAGTACCGACAATCTACGAAGACTTACGAATATTCCTGAACGTATGAAGATAGGAGAGGCTACGGACAGCGCACAAAGAGGAGGAGGTACCTACGTTATATAAGCTGGCGAGCCTTTTACCAATAACCATGATTTTCCGTATGAATAAATGTTCGTTTCAAAAACCAATAAATGGTTTTAGAATTCTCCGAAATTGAACTCACACCATTGGATATTGCTAATCTATTGCTTCCTAGTGTTAGAAATGTTTTTCCGCTCACCAACGTAAATAACGCAATGAATGTTGTTGAACTGTCAAAAGAAAGCCAACGCTACTGTAACACACTAAGTGTTACACAATTACCACGCTGATCGGGCGGCAGTGACCGTTGATTGCTTCCAAACAGTTTTACGCCGCCTTCATGAACACCTGCAAAATGGGTTTCTCATGCGTCTGTAATTTCACCCGCAACCAAACATTAGAACCTGAAATAAATAACAATTCTAGTATCAACTAGCGCTATTACAACAAATATACCCCGACGATTACTCCAGGCGGTCGAGCTAGGTCTACAGTTCAGCAAAACGAGTGAAGTACTGCCAATAAGAATACATTGTCTAAATCTTGAGGCATTAGAATCGAATGGCAACGCTCATTCCAAAGATTTGTGACGCAAAAGAAATGTAAAGTTAAATTCAGCTTATAGAAACGTCCATCTGCAATAAAATTGACTTGTAAATTCGGGTAATATAAAAACCTTGTAAAAAAGGGATTCGGAAATCGACTTCAATTTTATCTCTCCCCATTTCGAAGTCCAGTGTAGTGATGTATAGATAGCTTTACGAAGCGAGCGATTGAATAGTTTGCGGTTGTGGGCTTTTGACGTAGTCGTATAAAAGTCTTATGGAATGATTGATATTATTCTAAAGTGAAGTATGATAATGTCGTAAATAATACATTGGTAGACCAACCAATCATTGTAACAGATGCAGACTTATGGATAATTTGAAGGGTTTGGAAGGTTTTGAAAGTGTAAATTGGTACATTTTGTTTATTTTTCTGAGTAGTTTTTAAGGTGCGTAAAATAAAAAAAAAACATCCCTAGCTGAAGATCTAGACTTGAAACAATTACAGCTTAAACGTGATAGTCATAAAGCGTAAAGTGCTCTTGGATTATTCAACTAACTGATCCGACACACGTCGTCCTGTCCAATAAATAGTTCATACAAAAATCCCGTAAAAAAGGAGTTTAGTTATTCCCAATTTTCCGGGAAACTTTTCTAATCGTTCTTTCCTTAAAAACCAAATTCAGACTACTACAAATATTTTAAACAAAACAAAACGAAATCGGTCCAGCCTTTCTCAAGGGATGCTTTTACTAACGGATACAATTTTATTTTTATGTATAATAATATAAATAAAAATAAAATTCTGTTCCTTGGTATAATATATTGTTATAATAAAGATCACTGTGATTTGGACAGTGATGCCAAATCAGAGGTAAATGAATACCTTTGAACGGACTATAATCATAAAATTCGTTGCACCAAAATAGCGTTATGCATAACTTCTGTCGCGGAAGCCATTTAAGTCCGTCAGTTTCTATACATAATTTGTGTCGTAGTGCGAGAAAATGGTAATACTCTTGGTATGAACGAAAACTGTTGACAATGCCACCTCTAGCAGAGGCCGCCAAAGCGTCTCCGTGCTCTGTGGTATACGCTCACTCGTAACAAAAAATGTTTAATATTCCACGAAGGTGCACACAAAATGATTGTCAAACATTTTTCTCAGAACTTTATCTTTTTGAGACGAATTAATTGTATTATAGAAGTCAAACAATTTAAATAAAACTTTTTAAACTTAACCACTATAAAACGTGATATATTAATTCTAAGAGCTCAGGTACTTATATTTTACTTTGCGTTGTAATTTATCGCATACATTATATTTAATTGCCTTCTTCGTTGAAAAGATATCTCGGTTGTATGTTTTATGGATATTGTGTGATTTTCACAATTTGGGACCAGAGAGTTCAGTTTGAAAAATGGGGTACAACACCTTCACATGTGAACCTACACGTTTAAATAATTTATGATACTATTTATCGTCTAAGATTATGTACAAGGTATCCAGATCTTAAAATTATTTGACTTCAAAATGCTTTACTTATAATAGTTTTGGCTCGTGCATTTATCATTCTCCTGGCCTGATTTTAATGTTTTCGGGGTCGACGCAACACAGAGGGACTTGTGGCTAAGTAATAACAGCCGCACGGGTCGATCGATCAGGTTAAGCTACGTTTGCCGCGGTTGATCCGTGGATGGGTGACCATTCTTCACATAACAAGACCCCTCCGTGCCTCGGAAAGCACGTTAAGCCGTTGGTCCCGGCTGCCATTCGTGGATCTTTGACAGTCGTTACGGGTTGTCAGTAGCCCGAAAATCTGACAACCTTCTTACCAAGGGGTATCGTGTAACCCAGTAACTGGGTTGTGGAGGTCAGATAGGCAGTCGCTCCATGTAAAATACTGGTATTCAGCTGCATCTGGTTAGACTGGAAGCCGACCCCAACATAGTTGGGAAAAGGCTAGGCAGATGATGGGGTCGACGCAACACGTGTTTTTCTTAGCCAACTAGCACAATTTGCCTTTCAGTTAACAGCTTTTTCATTAAAAGGTGCTGTTCATCTAGCGACTTGAATGATTAATTCATTATTCATTAGGTTGGAACTATGACCAACCACGCGCGAGCCTAATGGGTCGCAGTAACTAAGCCGGACACCCCGACCAAATGGGTTAGGTAAGTTAGGTTAGAACTGAGACCAACCGTGGCTACTTTCAAAGGCTAGACTGTTACAGACTGCCATCCACGAAGACGCGCCCCACTCTTCTTTTTAATGCTTACAGTGTAAGTGTACTGCTAGTATCCTGCTAGCATTGTGCTAGTATTTTAGTTTTCAACAGTGTTGCTCGCACAAAGAATTTATTTATTACTTCTGCCTGAATATTATAATACTTGTCTCATCAAACAAATAAAAAATAATACTCATTGTCAGTCAAAGCAATCAAATACGTGGCTGGATCAAATATAAACGGGACTTAAGTAAAAAAAAAATACGCGTGTATCATTATAAATAAATTTAATATATTTTATTTTTCCACATAATCTCCCCTTCTATTATCACATTTTTCCCAGCGCAGGGGAAGTTTCTTGATGCCATTATCGAAGAAAGTAGTCGGTCGTGCCTTTAGCCAATTGCACACAAATGATCCCACTATCTGGCAAGTGTGAAAACGGCGTCCTCCACTTGAATTTTTTTTTTGTGCCATTCCCACACTTGAGTTCTTGAAAGCGTATTCTTATCGAACTGTAGAGTCAATCGATGCAAAATTTAGGAAGGTTTTATGCCTTCCCGTGTTAAACAATTTTATGATAAGTCGTTGCTCAACAGACTTATGTACCTCCTGCTCAGACATGATTCTACTGGCGCACAATAAACTATAGTGAGCCGGAGCAGTATCCCCCCTCCCCTAGATGATCCCCCCTAAAACATACAACAGCACCAAGCGCGTCAGTTCACTCGGAGACCAGTAATAAAAAAAGACCGGTTTATATTTGATTCACCCACGTAATTTTATTACTAGTGTTAGTGATAGTAGCGGTGTGATAAAATAAAGGGAGGAGGGATCCCTATTAAAAAACACATCACTTAAATATCGGGCCCTGAATATCGTGTAGTGTAATACGGGCTTTAGTTGATATTTTTAGGTCACGACCATTCTACAAAATTCGGTAATTTTCTTAATGTCGACTAGCATAAGCACTTCCTTCAAAGCCATTATAACGATCCTTCACATCATTCTTCTTGGTGCTTTATCATGTGAATATAAACCTGAACTAATTGCAAAGAGCCGCATCCTAGGAAAATAAAGGAAACCTGTCAGAAATATAGGCTTACAATAATTTTCTTGGGTAATTATACGGTGGCAGAAATCGCTTGCATAAGTCGAATAGTCTTCTACCTATCAAACATTCCGAAAACTAATTATTCTTTGTGAGAGATGACATGACTGGTCAAGTAATATTGGATTTCCCTTTAAACTGTTTAAATCGAAAAAGATTAAAGAAATCCAATGCGAAATGGACTACCTAATGAAATGGACGTTAGTGACTTTTTCTTTTCGGCTTCTTTCGAAGTGGTTCCGGGTATCTAGACAGTCGATTTATATTAAAGAGGAGTTCTCTTGGTAGAATCGTTTTTAATGTATAGCTTGAAATGGTGAGACTTTTAAAAGCGTATTGCTTTCGATCAAATCCACTCCAATAGTCTGGCAAAAACTAAAATAATACGGGAATGGATCACAATAATAATATCTTTATTCCTCAAGTAACATGACTCAGTTGTGTTAGTAACAATATTCCTTACCCCTATGTTAGTATTCCTATTCTAATCACATAGCCTAAAACCACGAATACAACCATGAAAAAAACCATGAAATATGCTGTTGTGAAAATAATAATATATATCTTTCTAGAGCAATGGTGGCCAAGTTGTAACGGCCTTACTTATGAGTTGTAGGTCGTGAGTTCGAACCCAGACAGGCGCTTTGCTTTCTGCAAATAATTTCGTCACCGCTGCTCTCAAAACGGTGAAGGAAAACATCGTGAGGAAACCGGCATGTCCTAGAACCAAAAATTCGAAGACATCTGACATCTATCAACCCGCACTGGGTTTGCGTGGAAAATAAAGCCCACACCCTCTCGAAGAGAGGAGGTTTTTATCGCAGCAGTTGAAACATTATACGCTGAATATGCATATATTTTGGCCACATATGACTGGCTAAAAATATTGAAACAATATTTTTAGTCAGTCATGTGGCCAAAATTGTTGTATTGTGGATTAACTTAACCTCCAACCCAAATGAACCCCTGTAAGGGCGTTTACCTAATACGTTTTTTTACTTTATAATCCTGTTTTTCAATAACGAAACGGTAGAATAACAATAAAATTATGAGGTCGTGGCCAACTCCGAGTGATTCGAACTAAACATAAGCAAATGATGAACTGTGTTGACCTCGGCGGTTTGATAGGCTTGATTGATTTCTTCCTGTGAAGCCCTGCAGTGACGACAATATACGATGAATACGAAATTGTTTTCGAGTTTGGTGGTTCATTTAATATTTTCAGTACTCAACAGGTTATTGATATTTCTTGAAAATATAGGTTTTGGTTTTAGACGGTCAAAAGTAATTTTGACTGATTTTTGCAGTCAGAACTGGTTTTGACAGATTACATAACAGTTTTGATTTTGACACATACAGTGACCTGCAAAAGTTAGTTGACATAAGAATTACATCATAGTAGACACTGTCGCGTGTAGACAGAGTAAACATTTAAATTTTAATAAAATGGAGCATTTTATTTAAGCTCTAAACACAGAGAGGAATTTCATTAGAGCTCTCACTGAAATTCTTCCTGCTCGTATCATTAAAACCATATGAATAATTTATCGAGCAATAATTAAAAAAAAAATGTTGATTAATAATTATAATCAACAATTTTTTTAATAAAAGTATGGAGTCACAGAATTTATATACAGCTTTATTTTTGCAATGGCGAGCTTTATTAACGTTCCCATAGGCTACCTTACGAATGAAACTGTTTTTTTAATGAGGCAGGCTGGGACTCGAAAAAATTTTCAAGTTCAATTTTAATACTTCCAGATTTTTCGCATTTTTTTCCTAGTAAATTAAATTTAAGAGCTCGAAGTAAATGAAAGTCTGAAGGCGCAAGATCCGGGCTATACGGTGGATGTGGAACATTCAGCCATCCTAGCTCCTCCAGCTGTTTATGTGTTAACTTGGCGCAATGAGGTCGTGCGTTGTCATGCAAAAGTTGGACTCCAAGTAATTTTGGCCGCTTAATTTTTAACATGTCTGCTAGTTTGCGAAGCTGCTGTGTATACAGATTGGCGTTAATAGTCTGATGAGATTCGAGGAGTTCCCAGAAAATCATTCCTTGCCAATCCCAGAAAACAGACAACATAATCTTACGACCGTGTTCATTAAGTTTAGGCTGGGCTGGTGGGTTTTGCCCGCAAGGAATCCAATAGGCATGACGCGTGTTAGTTTCATAATGTATCCAGCTCTCGTCACATGTAATAATGTCCTTGAGAAAGTCTCGTCTGTGCGGACGAAGTAACAAACTTTGACAAATGGCCACACGAACGGCCCGGTCATGGTTCGTTAACGCATGAGGTGTCCAACGTGACATTACTTTGCGATATCCCATCGATTTGAGATAACGATCTATAGTCGCGTGGGATTGTCCAAGCGCCTTCTCTAAATCGCGCGTACTATAGTCTGCATGTAGCTCAAGTTCGTGACGCAAAGCATCTTCATCGAAGCTGGTTGGTCGGCCTGGGCGAGGTTGATCTTCGCAGCTTATATCACGGGTGTCAAAACGCTTGTACCAGAAACCAACAGTCCGATCGCTAGTAGTACCCGGTCCAAATGCAGTGTTAATCTTTTTAGCCGTTTCTCTTGAAGAGACTTTAAGTCGATGCTCATATAGCATAATAGCTCGCAGTTGACGCTGATCCATTTTCACTAAAGACTAATTATTGCGTTGCGTCCGAGCCTATTTATCCCCTTACCACAAAAGATACTCATCCTTACTAGAAAGATCTAGAACTTTCTTGAATTCGTTTAAGTTTAAATACGAGAAAATTCGAGTAAAATAAAATATGGCAAAAACTTATGAGACAATCTAATATATTTTACCTTAACTTTAAAGGATAATCGGTTGGTTGCCATCCAGATTTCCTGGAGGAGCGCATTCCACAGAGAGATAGACTGAACGAAAAAGGAGGAGTGAATGAAGTCTGTGCGGTGAGTGGGACATTGGAGAAGACGACTGTGTCATGATCGTAGATTTCTATTGTCGTTGGCGCAAATCTACTGAAAGGGGAAGAGGGAGGGATTTAGTATAAGCTAAATCTTAAGTATGTCCATGATAAATGCTACTGAAGCATATACTTTCTGAACAAAGAACTTATAAAGAAATAGTTAATACTCAATTGAATTATGAAGAATGACTTAAATCTATCAAAAAAGTTAAAATAATAATCCTCAACTGCGGCGATACTCTAAAACTTACTTGACCCCTAGGGATCAAGTAAGTTTTCATCAAAAGTGTCTAGACAGGTTTGATGTGTGTAGATTGTTAATAATTACGTTGCGTTCCGTTGTTGTTGCGTTATTGATTGTTGTTGTGGTGGTTGTTCTTATTGGTTGTTGTTTGGTAGTTGTTTGTTGATTGTTGTTGTAATTTGTGTCTTTGGCGATAATAATCATTATACATAGTAAAGGCCGTAGACTGACTAGACGTTCTATTAGATAGATATAATTCTTTATTTTCCTAAGAAATTACTCGTTGCTATCTGCCAGCCAGCTTGTCCGCCTGCCAGATAGGCTTTACGTCGACCTGTCAGATGGAGAATGGAACCTCCATTTGCAACATTATGACGTCAATCCTTGTGACGTAATAGCCCCTATTCTTATCGTTGTTCAATTCATCTTGCTTCCTTAAATGTCCTTATCTGTCTCTGACAACATATCTACCTATCTATCAAAATGTCCCGATATTATCGATATCGTCCTTCTTTTGACACAGTAATCTGGCTTTTTCTTTCTCTCAGTTTTAAGGGATGAAAAATAGCCCTATAATAAGTTCCTCAAGTGACCTTCTGTGAAGAATTTTAAATTTCATTTCTTTCGGTATCATTATGTTTTCGGTACATCTTCCCTATGATTAAAGCTCGCCCAAACAACACAGACTGGCTGAATAATCATTGTATAAAATAAGGCCTCGGTCTTGAAGTCAGCGATTGCGGGGTGGGAGCGGCAGCGGCGCGGGGAGCGATATTAGTGTCTTTGTTCGCGAACGAAATGGCTAAATAGCATTACATCTTTTTGATACAAATTTCTTCGTAACGTTACACTTAAAGCAAAAAATAAAATGCACAACACTACATCAATGCAGACGCGCGGGCCCCGCTAGACTGGTGCGCATCGCTCGTACGCCGCTCCCCGCGCCGCTGTTTTCGAGGCCAGTTCCATATAAATCTATGCAAACGCGCCCGCTGACTTCGTGTCCGTAACCTAAGTAATCCCTTAGTCGATTTACGACCGGCACCCTAAATGCGTAACACTATTACTCTCAATTTGAATCATTTTCAAGCATATTGCTAATCCATTGGTCCATATGTTCGAAAAATGTGTCTGCTCAACAACGTAAATAATGCAATTAATGTTTTTAAGCTGTCAAAATGAAACCCATTGCTACTGATAGTGTGTTACGCAATTAGCCTGCTGGGGTGGGAAAGGGGTGACGCATACCCAGATAGCTACAAAACTGCACGCTACATCAACCAAACATTAATGTAATGAGATAAACCTACTTTGAGTAGACAGTTTCTAGTTTCTAACGTTAGTTGTCTGTCTAAACGCTTGCCGAAATTAATTATAAGTTAAAGATAAAACTCTATTAAGCCAACAACGCTAAATGTAGATCATTTGTACGCCAAGGTTTTTGGTTCTTAGCCAATTTCATCGACCTAGAAAACTTTTTGTGCTTTTGCGAAAATTTATTAAAAACAAGAAGAATATTGGACTTAATGGTTCAAAACGTTCGTTTTATTATCTACGAGTACCAAAGTTTGTATAGGAGAGTGGCTCGTGATGTCTACTCTTCTCCAAGGCTTATCTACTTATGAAATAAATAAGGGTATTATTTATTCACGACTTAGGTATACCTATGTATTCAACTGGATACGGATTGCTGTCGTTCTAAGGGAGAATTCGATCTTTTTTTTTATAACTAGTGTGACTTATAATGCGAATAAATTTGACAGTTTTTCCATACAAATATTGCCTGATGTCAAAATTTATTTGCAGGATAAGTCGTAATTCGTAAGATAAGTAAACTAGGTAAAGAAGTTTGATTGGCCTCCAGATACATGTACACATACATTAACTTAGGCGTTAACGAAATTCCACAAAATAATGTCTGAACAATTTGAATGAATGTAACGGTTTCGCAGCGTGACTATTTTCTTTTATTCAACTGTTTTATCATTCTATTTCTTCTGCCCTTATCCCAATTTATTTGAGGTTGGCACAACAATTATTTTCCTTCCATACTTCTCTATTAGTCCCTTCTAACCATTAGAATCATTCACACAGTCCATCGATCGTTTCTTTGGTCTTTCCCTACTCTTATAGTCATCGAGATTCATACTCATAACAGCTCATAATTTTTTATTTACTTCAGTATTCTTTGTATGTGCAGGTACGTGGCGATAGTGAGGCCTCTACAACATAGACTGAGTCGCCGGGTGGCGCGCGCGGCGCTCTTCACCGTGTGGTGTGCAAGCGCATTGCTTGCGCTGCCCAGTCTTCTCTACTCTGACACTTATAAGAAGCAGTAAGTACATATTTTGTTAAATTATACTACCAGCTTATTATTGTTCCACTGCAAGAGCAAGGCCTCTTCTCATACTCGGAAGTCGGGCCTTCATTGATCACCATGCATACTCAAGACGAGTTGACGATTTCAGACTTATAGTAAACTTACCTAAGTAGTCCTGCAGTGCGATTCTGTGAAAACTAAGGTGAAGTGAGCGTGGAGTGAGTTGTCAGCGTCATCCCACCTGATACTAGGGATTGACCAAGCATACATTTACAATCCAGGTTTTAATCATATTTGTATGCTAATTCTATTGATCATTTTGTATAAATTGAAAGATAGTATTTTAGTAGTGAAATCATTACTATTTTGTGGAAAAAAAAGAAAAACAATCACATTGAGATTTTGACTAAGTTCTGTTTTGCTATTTTATTTTAAACCCCCACAAAATAGTAATGTTTTGACAACGAATATACTAAGTTTGAAATTAAGTATATAAAATGATCAATAGAATTAGCATAAAAATATTATTAACATCTCGATTATGATTGTAAATGTGGGCTTGGTCAATCCCTAACATCACTTGGATGACACTGACAGCACACTCCACGCAAGTTTTCACGGTGCGATTTTTACAGAATCGACCGGCTGTAGTGCTATTCTGTAAAAATCTCACCGTTATAACTCGGGTGAAGTGAGCTTAAAGTGAGCAGTCATTAGTGTCAATCCCTAGCATCAGATGGAATGACAGCTCACTTCACCTAACTTCTCACGGTGAGTTTCTAACAGAATCGACCGGCTGGATTCCTCACGGTGTTCTCCTTTAACGAAGTCAATAATGACCAAGATGAACTCAGAAAGTACATTGGTACTTACCCGGAATTGAACCCACAACCTTGTGAATAAGAGACCAGCCCTTAACCACTTAACTTCTGACTATTGAGACGTCTTTTTCAGTTTTTCCAACGAAGGCTAGACTATCTGATCGTAAAATAGTTATGTCCAAGATTAGGTAAAAATCTTAAAGTGAAATTATTATAAGTAGCCGAGTTTGGTGTGAGGCCTAAATCTTCAGGCTATCTCTAATATTTCAGGGAAATATTCTACAGGTGTGGGCATTTAGTAAAGTATAAAAGTTTTTCAATTGAGATATTTTTTTTTTTTTTTTTTTTTTTTTTTTTTTTTTTTTTTTTTAATTCTTGATTTTACACACCTGCTATAATTACTGTACCTTACAAGCTCACAGTACCGGGAAGAATCAATTAAACAACAGTTTGTCGTATAAGTTCAATAATTATTCTTAGAAATCGCTCTACGTGTAATTGTTTTTCCATGTCTCTTGGCTTCTCAGCTAAATATGACCCCTACTGTTTTTCCTCTCCATTCTTTATAATTATACAGTAACGTTTGTCTCGCATTTGTGCCATCTTTTTAATAACGGACTTGCGGAGGTTGCATGTGAGCACAATTCATGCTATCATCTCTACAGTACTTACCCATAAAGGTAGAATGTAAAGGTCGCCGGGCCGGGCCCCAGCTAGATGGACGGACGACCTAAAGATTGTGGCTGGGACGGAATGGATGCGGAAGGCGGAGGACAGGGTGTTGGGTGTAGCCTGGGAGATGCCTATGTCCAGTAGTGGACTGCGATAGTCTGAGTTGATAAAGGTCGCTAGACGGCCAAACATAGGCTTTATTTGTACATGACCTTTGAAGAATATACAAATAACCGATCCCATCCCTATTTACAAAAAGAGTTTCATTCTTCTCGTCTACGATATTGACATAGTAAGTTATTATCATGGTTCCAGGGAATGAAAACATCAGAATAATTAAAATAATTAGAAACAGATAATATCTAAGTATGACGGCTGATAGACAGACTATTTGTATTAAAAAAAATCCATGAAGCAACTACTAACTATAATTTTCAGTTATTTTGAATTTACTGACAAAAACGGTGTGATTGGTAATTCGTTTATTAATAACAAGCAATGGGAAATTGCTACTGAAGACTGCGTCTCGACCTCAGGAGGAGTTCCTTCTCACACGGACGTATATTTTGGCCACTGAGAGCAAAACTACAAATATATACACAGTTATTTTTACTATAATGTGGCTGTTATTTTATTATGTATATTGTGGTATCTTACGAGTTTCACACGAACGAAGTCGCCGGTAGGAGCTAGTACCCGGTAGGTAGGTATTAGGAGCTAGTTTATTAATAAGTACGGTACTCTTCCATACCTACTTTTTGAATAATGTCTATAAACTTATATTTTAGATAAGTTGAACAGAGTTACTGTATACAGTAATTACATTAGGGACTAAACTTTCATAGTGTAACACAATAACTTTACTCTACTAAAATAATTTATTACAACACTATCTCTGCGCAGGCGACCTAGAACTGGATTTTGTTATAGTCTTCATTTTGAGGGATAGGTCAGGTCCATAATGTTTTTTTTAGGCTACGGTACCCAAAGAGTGCCAACGGAACCCGCCGATTTGTCTGTCAGCGGGCTGTATCTCATGAACCGTAATATGAAGACTGAAATTTTTAACAGAGTGTGTATATCTATTGCCGTTATAACAACAAATAATAACAATAAAATAAAGTTAAAAATTAAAGAGGGTATGGACCCTCTACTACTCCCTCTGTTACTTGAATGGACAAGTAACATGTTTTTTCGGCGTTTTTTTCCTTGTGATACGGAACCCTTCGTGTGCGAGTCCGGTTTGTGCGGCTTGGCCGGTTTTTTAGAAACTGAGAACAGCCGGTGTATTCTGCGAAAATCTTTCTATGAACGCTTGGGTGAAGTACTTGAAGCTTACTTTCCGTGTTGATTACCTATCATGGTACCGTTTGTGTTTGTTCAGTCAACTGAATCGCAAGCATTTTCGACTCGACAACACGCTCAAGTTTTCCAGAACTTGAGCGTGTTGCGGAGTCGAAAATGTTTCGAAATGAAATGTTTGAAATGTTGTGTGGTTTGGTGCTATCCATAGCACTTAGTCGATAAAATATTTCGTAACCCATACTACCCTTTTTGGCGTTCCTACCAACTCAACCGAATCTGTCGCCTGATTCTGAAAATTTCCTAAACGTACCGAATTGAACGCAAACGGTTCTAAGCTAATCGAACCGCAAAATGAGTTATCGTGTAGTTGTGAATTAGGAGACGGCTAGATTGCTTACAGTTTCCAAATTGCTTTTAGAATAGAATAGAATATCTTTATTTTGCATACAATTTGGAGCAGTTGTGGCGCAGTGGAAACGGTCACGACTCACAAGTTGTGGGTCGTAGGTTCGAACCCTGACAGGCAAGTGCCCGTGATGGTGAAATTAATTACACAAAGGAAAATCCCTTACTTCCTCTTGTGATATTTAATATAATTGAGATTATGTGATCTAAATACTTTACAAATAAGTTACACTATTATATTACTAGTGAGATCATGTATATTCAAATTAATTTAATTACCTAGGCAGGATTAGTTAATTATTTCACCTAAGCTTGTAATTTAAGAACTACACACATACCGTGTAGAACACATTATTAAAGAGAGATTACTTAAGTGTATTACACACGGCGACATATCAACCTATACATTTTCAGTACAAGCTTACCTCTTATTGTACGGCAAGGCGAACCGATGCGAAGTCAACTTATATTGGAAATGTATAGCTTGATATGTAGCCGTGTGTACCTGAGCCTAAGTAATCATAAATCAAAATGTGGAATGTGTACCTACTCCTTTTTTTTTTGGGTGGGAAATTATCAAATAACTTCTCCCGCTCTGGGCGGAGCGGGAGGGCGTGTCGGACTTTTACTGACTAAAACCCACCCGTGTTCCTTCAGTTGCTTGTGCCAAGGGCCACGGTACCTCTTTCGAACAACCCGCGACAGGTGTACCTACAAGGAGTAGGTACACCTGTCGCGGATTGTTCGAGCTCCTCATAAACTTGAGTGTCCTAGAAACTTCGTATTTAGTTAATTCTTATATGTAGGTTATATACGTCGTAATCCTATATTATACAGACTACACTGAATATTTTAGAATGTCCTGGCCTACAAAACGTGTGTTGTCGAGGAGGCTTAAATATAATTTTGTCCGTCGGTTGGCGGGTAGTCTCAAAGGGCCAGTTACCTGCCACTATTTATCTCCATCACGGTTAAGGTTTACTTAGTGAACGCAGGCTTTAAAATGTGTTCCATGTAACTAGGTAGAAGGTAAATAAATTTCTATAATGTACGGCTACAATAAATATTAAAATCGGGAACCTAATGGACTTCTACCGGTCGATTCTGTAAAAATCTCACCGTGAAATCATAAGTGAAGTGAGCACTAAATAGTATTAATCCGTAGCGAATGACAGGTCACTCCACGCTCACTTCACCTAAGCTTTCACGGTGAGATGGTTACAGAATCGCATGGCTGTTGTATTTTCAGATGTCACAATTATTTTTATTTACATAAGTCAGATAGCATTTATTTTGTTTTTTTTTTTATTGACATTGGTCATATTTTTATTAAGTACCTCTGAACGCGACGATAGCTCGTGGATGGGCAAAATGAAAGGATAGCGGACTGTATAACAAGAAGTATAATGAAGAAAGAAAGTAAAGAAATTACAACGGTCGGTTGAAGAAATGACAATGTATTATTATGAGATGTAAGACGCGCAAGCGCAGCCGTGCATTAAGGCGAGCAACAGCTGACTGTCGTGGCGGTGTGGCGCGGGGGCCCACGCTCGGCCGTCGGCCGGCTGACTCCCCGCTGTCCCCGCACCCCTCGTTCACTGCCGCTAGCGCGCGGCGATGTTGAGTGGAACGGTCTCAACAACCTCTGTTTCGACATAACATAAAAATAAACTTGTTAAATCAATGGATATTGGCATGACACTTTGGATCTTTCTATAGACGGTAAGACCGAGATTGATAAACGTTACATAGCTAGTCCTTTGACTAAAAGTGCGGTTTCCTAGAAGAACGGTGACCGCCCACATAGCGTCCGCAATATACCAGTGAATGACGTCACTGAAACGTTATTTATGAAAGTACGTTAGTGTGTTTTTCTAGACAGCGTTTTTGATACCGTAAAGTCAAACCCTGCCGCCCAAAGATTTAAATCGCTAGATTTGCCCTCACCGTACTTAATCGTGCGAAAAAGTGTCCATAGGTACTGAGAAGAGTGAGCTCACACATTATTATATAGCGTTTCCATGACAATCAAGTGAAGTCATTGCGTCATTGTGTGTTAGAGGTGTCAAAACGAAACAGAAACGCTATTATCTTTTGACGCGGTATCTAACGATTTAAATCTTTGCCGCTGTCATAATTTTCATGACAGCCGTCACTACGGTACGTTATGTGCGGACACCGCTTTTCTAGGAAACCGTAGCGTAAGATATGTTCCTGTCTCCATCTTGCACTTGTGGTTTGCCAGTTGTGCGACAGTGACAGGAATAACGCTTAGCCAAATAACGCTTTTAATCTCAGTCTTTGAGATATTTTCAAAAGTATTGCCCATTATACACTGCAGCATTTTCCAACAAACATGAATTTTTAATCAAAGTTTGTTTATTTTAACACAGTGGGAATTAGTTTAGAAAAAAAAAAAATCTTGTGTTACAGACTATTATAAAACATTTTTGATTTATTAGTTTAGGTATTCCTTTGAAAGGTAGCTTAGCTTCAATTGAAATAGTTAGGTCTTACCTAGCTTAGTCTTAGGTAGCTGGGACTTTACAGGCATACTTAAAGGCATACTTAAAGTGATTGAATCTATCTATTGAAAAGACTGCATAATTAGTCAATAATGTTCCCACTGCTGGGACACGGGCCTCCTCTCTGTGAGAGGGAGTAAGCTTATAATCCACCACGCTGGCTCAGAGCGGGTCGGCGGATGCCATATGTCTTCGAATTTGTGGCTCTAGGATATGCCGGTTTCCTCACGATGTTTTCCTTCGCCGTTTTCATAGCAGTGATGGTGATGAAATATTAGGTTGTCTCATAAATTATTGCCAGTTAAAAAACAAATTATTATTAATATTTTAAAATACATTTAATCAATTATATAGTCTCCCTCGTTATCAAAAACAGTCAGCCATCTGCTGGGCAAAATTTGAATACCCTTCTCCCAAAATGAGGCAGGCTGGGACTCGAAAAAGTTTTCAAGTTCAATTTTAATACTTCCAGAATTTTCGAATTTTTTTCCTAGTAAATGAAATTTAAGGGCTCGAAATAAATGAAAGTCTGAAGGCGCAAGATCCGGGCTATACGGTGGACGTGGAACAGTCAGCCATCCTAGCTCCTCCAGCTGTTTATGTGTTAACTTGGCGCAATGAGGTCGTGCGTTGTTGGACTCCAAGTCGTTTTGGCCACTTAATTTTTAACATCTCTGCTAGTTTGCGAAGTTGCTGCGTATACAGATTGGCGTTAATAGTCTGATGATTTTTTCGAGGAGTTCCCAGATAATCATTCCTTGCCAATCCCAGAAAACAGACAACATAATCTTACGACCGTGTTCATTAAATTTAGGCTGGGCTGGTGGGTTTTCCCCGCGAGGAATCCAATAGGCATGACGCGTGTTAGTTTCATAATGTATCCAGCTCTCGTCACATTTAATAATGTCCTTGAGAATGTCTGTGCGGACGAAGTAACAAACTTTGACAAATGGCCACACGAACGGCCCGGTCATAGTCCGTTAACGCATGAGGTGTCCAACGTGACATCACTTTTCGATATCCCATCGATTTGATATAACTATCTATAGTCGCGTGGGATTGTCCAAGCGCCTTTTCTAAATCGCGCGTACTATAGTTTGGATGTAGCTCAAGTTCGTGACGCAAAGCATCTTCATCGAAGCTGGTGGGTCGGCCTGGGCGAGGTTGATCTTCGCAGCTTATATCACCGGTGTCAAAACGCTTGTACCAGAAACGAACAGTCCGATCGCTAGTAGTACCCAGTCCAAATGCAGTGTTAATCTTTCTAGCCGTTTCTGTTGAAGAGACTTTAAGTAGATGCTCATATAGCATAATAGCTCGCAGTGGACGCTGATCCATTTTCACTAAAGACTAATTATTACGTTGCGTCCGCGCCTATTTATACCCTCACCATAAAAGATACTCATCCTTACTAGAAAGATCTAGAACTTTCTTGAATTCGCTTTAGTTTAAATACGAGCAAATTCGAGAAAAATAAAATATGGCAAGAACTTATGAGACAACCTAATAATTTACACAAAGTAAAAACCCTGCTTGGGTTCGAACCTATGACGTACAACTTGTAACTCAAGGCTGTTACCACTTGGCCGCCACTGCAGTGCGGCTGATTAGTTTATAACATACTAAACAAACACACACAAACAAACAAATTTTTAAACTTTTAAAATTTATTAGTTTATTCCTTTGAAAGATAGTTTAGGTTTAAATTAAATAGATCTTTACAAAGGCATAGGTACTTAAACTGACTAAATCTATCAATTGACAATACTAAATGTTTGGAATAGTTTTACGGTACGTATCTATTCTGTGGTTGCACTCAAAACCCGGCGCCAATTGCGTTGCACCACTCAAATGCTCAGCTGAGCAGAAAGTGCCGATCACAACACTACAGAAGTTATTAGGGGCCATTCATATTATACGTCACACTTTAAGAGGTTAACCAAGCGTGACATAGTGTGACAAGGGCTAAGATGAGTCACAAGCTTTGTGCTCTGGCTTTGTGCAACTCAACTCCAAGTACCTATAACGAAAAACTTTAAAACATGAACAACTCAGTCAATATTATTAGAAGGTTTAAATTCTATAGGTTCAAAGTACTTGGACATAAGATGATTCAATTTTTTATCGTTCATTTGATTTGTTTTGTTTTGTAAGTGGAGAAAATGTTTAATTTGTAGTTAATTTTTATACATGAATAAATTCGAATGTGCACTTTTAGTTTTATAATTTCTAGAGTCATACAAATCCAACAACCAATATAACAATGTTTTCAGGATGATGTTGAAACTCCCTCGTTTCTGTAGTGCCTCGGGGGTGTTTGCCCAATCGCGCACAGATGGTTTCCATGCTATCATTAGGAAAAAGGTGGCATCGCTTGTGAGGAGGATTCGAGGGAGTAACAATAGCGTCCTGAAAGCCGTGGCTGAGGACACGAGAGCGCCTGTACTGAGGCATCACATGCGGAATCATTGTCCCATGAAATGCCTCGTAAATATATGATTTATTGATTTTTTATTCTTTTATTACTAATCCTAGTGTATAAGTTGTAGTATCTAAGATGTTTACTAACAAAAATGGTGCCTATGTTGTTCCGATGAAAATAAATTATTATTATTATTATTATAAAATACCCTATTATACCTGTGACAAGAACAGAGAAGGCTCTAAAAGTCATGATATTCGTGTGACGTAATTTATGAAAGGCCCATTACAGTGCTCGATGCGTGGTTCGATGAGTTGGCATTCTGTGACTGCAGCGTCGAAGTAATCGGATAATCTCAGTTGAGTCATTGAACTAAAGCCTTAAATGCAGCGGCAGTCTGAAAAATTAGATTTCGTAGCAGACTCAATATTCCAAGAAATTTTAGAAAAATATTGTACGGTTTAGTTTTAGTTGCGTCGACCCCAAATAAATTGGGCAGGAATGTGATGATGATTATAATTTTAACAGAACACGGTTATTACGTACGTGATTTTATTAAAAAACCGGCCAAGCGCGAATCGGATTCGCGCACGAAGGGTTCCGTACCATTATCTATAAAAACGGTTTAAAAAAAATCATGTCTTTTGTATGGGAGCCCCCTTAAATATTTATTTTATTCTGTTTTTAGTATTTGTTGTTATAGCGGCAACAGATATACATCAGCTGTGAAAATTTAAATACATTGTTCATGAGATACAGCCTGGTGACAGACGGACGGACGGACGGACAGCGCAGCGGGAGTAATTGGGTTCCTTTTTACCCTTTGGATACGGAACCCTAAATAAGCTTATCTACTGTTTAAGAAACTTAGCTAATCATTATATCTACTACCCCCACTTCTAGTGAGGGAAAACAGCACCCTAATTGCTTGCACTATAAATCTAAATCTGAATCATTTTGAAAGATATTGCTAATCCATTGCTTCATATGTTCGAAAAATGTGTCTGATCAACAACGTAGATAACGCAATGAATGTTCTTGAACTGTCAAAATGGAAGTCACTACTGTTAGTGTGTTATGCAATTCTCCCGCCGCTTGAGGAATCCTATGTGTATACTATACTATACACTGGTCTTCTTCATAGCGTGTCGATTGTATTCTAAATTGAATTCCATGAAAGGAGCCTCGCCAAAAACGTGTTCTATGTTTGCCTCTTCTCTGCTTTTGCTCAGCTGTTAAAAAAATACGAGTAGAAGCTGATGGAATTATTATTAGTATACAGGGTGACAGGGACTTCGACATGTAAACTGAAGCCATGAATTCAGCACATGATTATAGATGTCCTAGCGTAGAAATGTTTTGTAGGCATTAAAAAAAAAATCTGTTTCATAAAAAAAGTGCGCGATGAAAATGTAGGGCAGAGCCAGAGCTAAGTTTTTTAATAATCGACGAATGATTTCAACTAACCGGCCCGTGGCTAAATAATAACAGCCGCACAGGTCGATCGATCAGGTTAAGCTACGCTTGCCGCGGTTGTTCTGTTGATGGGTGACCATCTATACATACCGAGAGGCCTCCGTGCCTCAGAAAGCACGTTAAGCTGTTGGTCCCGGCTGTCATTCGTGGATCTTTGACAGTCGTTACGGGTAGTCAGGAGCCCGAAAGTCTGACAACCAGTCTTACCAAGGGGTATCGTATTACCCAGTAACTGGGTTGTGGAGGTCAGATAGGCAGTCGCTCCATGTAAAATACTGGGATTCAGCTGCATCCGGTTAGACTGGAAGCCAACCTCAACATAGTTGGGAAAAAGCAGGCAGATGAATGATTTCAACTCAGTGGGTTGGGTTCAGATTCATGTACTCACAGAATCCACGGATTCACGTCTATATCCCTGCCGCCTTTTAAAAAGAACACAAAATATAAATAATTAATTAAGAGAAAAAAAAATAGATCATGATGTCTCTAAGCTTTACCAATAAAATATTTGTTAAATGGAGTTCCGAAATTTTCAAATTGGATTTTACTCTTTGAGCTTTCAATTAACAAAAAAGTTGTAATCATACCAACTTGTATTTCACAGCGAATTTCTTGTATTTCCCAGAAAATTGTTTGTATTTCACAGAAATTATAAAAGCGGTAAGTTAAAACTCTGGAAAGTTTCAGATTGCTTAAACTTATTAAAATTGCTTACAAGTGGAACTACTGGAATAGAAAATTCATTCTGTCGAGTTTTAAATAATTTACAACGTTTTGTAGTAGGTACCTACAAAACGTTGTAAATTGCTTAAAGCCGGTTCAGGTTTGAAAGAATACAATATTATAATAAACTAGCAGCACCCCGCGGTTTCACCCGCATAAGTGTCGATCCCGTGAGAATATCGGGATAAAAAGTATCCTATGAATAATATGTATTAATCCTGGTTATAAACTAAATATGTTGCTTAAATAATGTGGTCAATGTAATTGATTTATTTAAATATGTATAGAAAGATAGATTAGGTATGCTTAATACATTCGTGTCTGTGAAACCATGGAAATACACATACAAAATTTCAACCCAATCGGTCAAGCCGTTTAGTAGTTGACATACTGACAGCAGCGCCACCTACCGTGTATTTTTAAAATAATACCCATATACAATTTCAACCCAATCGGTTCAGCCATTTAGAAGTTATGTGAAAATGATAAGTACGGAAGGATAATTCATACCTACTACCTGTTGTTCTATTACCCGTTTTCCCGTAGTAATTAAGCATTTTCCCGCGGTAAAAAGAGCCTATGTTCATCAAGGATAATTTCGGCTTCTAATGGTAAAACAATTTTTCAAATCGGTCCAGTACTTTCGGAGCCTATTCAATACAAACAAACAATCAAATGTTGTGAACAACTTTTACCATGGGACCAAACCTGAAATTGCGAAAAAAAAAATCAGCTGTTCCCTACATTTTGACGAGTTATGCGAACATAAATGTAGGGAACAGCTGATTTTTTTTCGCGATTTCAGGTTTTATCTCATAGTAAAAGTTGTTCACAATGATGAGTACAATCTCTCATTTCGATTTGTCGCATGTATTCAATTTCAACCTGTATAATGTTAGTGTACTTTGAACTTTCGAAGACATGTGACATCTACAAACTCGCACTGGGCCGTGTGGTGGATCACGGCCCACTCCCTCCCACCAAGAGGAGGGCTGTATCCCAGCAGTGAGAACATTACAGAAGGAAAATGTGTATTCAATATTTTCTGAGCCATCATTTTCTAGAAGAGGGTGGCCGTCATAAAAATCTGTCATTTTCACCGATTATTTTCGTATTATTTGATATTAACGTGTCAACAAACGCTCTGTATTTGGACAGCCGTTATTGTGTGACCGTCAACCACCAAACGACCTTTAGTGTAAATCGATAAAAGCGATCGCGCACATAACCGATAATACAAACAAACGATAAAAATAATTTAACGATGTGAAGTCAAAAAAACACTGTTACAATAAAATCATTTAATAGCGTCTGAGGAAAATACAGACAGGTAAGATAAATATAAATTAACCCTTAACTGCATCGTGATGGAAATTTCCATCAATCAATCCAATGCCATATTTTTGTTTCCACAGAGCACGGGGATTCCCCAATTGTTACAGATATTCAATTCATTTTGTTCCCAATAGATTCGTTCTGATTACATAAAGATGTAAATTTCCATCAGGCCATATACAAAAAAAAAAGTATTTTTATGAATATATTTTTTAAAATATTTTTTCCTTACTATAATAATAATAATCTTTATTACACAAGAAAGTGGTTACAAAATAATGTGAAGTCCCTGACTCCTGTGCTAGGTGATAGACCTAGGCTGTGTTACAAGAGCCAGTGCCCTCTCCCAGTAGGAGTTATTACAGATTGTTATGCAAAAAGATTAACAAAAATAATAATAAAAAATAAAATAAAAAGAATATGGTAACAACAAAAAAGTAAAATAACTAAAAGCGGCTAAAAGAAGCCTGTATTGAGTTTGTGAGTGTGTGTGCGTGTGCGTGTGCGGTTGTGTGTGTGTATGTGTGTGTGTGTGTGTGTGTGTGCGTGTACGCGCGCGCGCGCGTGTGTGTGTGTGTGTGTGTGTGTGTGTGCGTAGGTGTGCGTGTGCGTGTGCGTGTGAGTGTGACTATAGAGCGAATGTTATGTCCAAATAAATTTAATTTGCTTAAAAATAAAAAATCATTCAATTAAGGGTTAATTGTTTATTAAATTGACCATTTGCCTTGTTATAACCATTTCATACAACTGTCAAAGTATGACATGTTGTATTTTGAATATACAGATAATTTAAGTTGGTAGTCCATTTGCTTAACAATAAATTGCCCTGACTATAGACAAAGTTAAAAGTTCTTTACCCTTTCCGCTGTATGAAGTTGTAAAATATTGGAGTTTCTTCGTTGTTGTACGATGACAAAGACCTTGTTAGAAGTTTTAATTGCTGTTTAAATACAACAAACATTGGGTGAATGTATTTAGAATTTGTTTCTTCTGAATATTTCCTCACCTATAAGTACAATTAGCAACAGAAGTCGATTTATACTGTTACTCTTATCATCATCTACTGAGCCTTTTCCCAACTATATTGGGGTCAGCTTCCAGTCTATCGGGATGCAGCTGAATACCAGTATTTTATATGGAGCGACTGCCTATCTGACCTCCACAACCCAGCTGGGTAATACGATACCCCTTGGTCAGACTGTTTACCAGATTTTCGGACTTCTGACTACCCGTAACGACTGTCACAGATCCACGAATGACAGCCGGGACCAATGGCTTAACCTACTTTCCGAGGCACGAAGGGGTCTTGGTATGTAAAGGTAAAGATGGTTACCCATCCACGGACCAACCACGGCAAGCGTAGCTTACCCTGATCGATCGACCCGTGCGGCTGTTATTACTTAACCAGAAGCCTCTCGCTGTTCACAGATTAACTGTAATTAATTCCGAGTATGGGCAACGTTTTTAAAAAAAAACAAACAAAAAAAAAGAAAATATGGAATATTATAATATACAATTAAACACTAGGGTAATAATACATAATAATATTATAGTAAAAACTAAACTTTCTTAACTATCATGTTTATCTGTACTTTTACACAACAATCAAGAGAGCTTGAGTATACCTTTGAACCTACTATTGTTCAAAAGTCCTATTGTAGGCATCTATCATTTTTTTGAACAGGAGAGCTTAAACCAGTATTAAAATGGCAGGTACGCATAGAAAATAGTCTGCCAGCGCGCACCTTTCCCTTGTGCACGTGTAGGCGATGCGATGCGACGGGTGGGTCGAGGGAACAAGAAGTTTTACACGGACGAAGTCGCGCATAAAAGCTAGTCACTAAATAAATAAGTAAAAATTTAAAAAGGTGTGACAATTCACTGGCCTGAGGTATTTTTCAAATTATTTCCATTTTCTTTTTTGAAGAAGATAATCATCCATTTATAAATTCGATAAGAAACAGAGACAAGGTAGAGCTTACAAAGTAGAGTTTACTTTGATTCAATGAACTTCAGTCTTCTGTTACGGATGAAAACTGACTGAACTTCAGCAAAAACTCTTTCTTTGTAAAACAAACACTGCTCACACACCTCTACTCCCCGTGTCATCAAACTCGTTATCCGAAGTATAAAACTATTGCAACTCCGGTCGTCGTTAACTTTCAATTTACTTTACGTCGTGCCAAAACCTTTTATTTTATCGTCAATTTACAGCGGGTTTGTGTTGTAAAATCGAAAGTTAAAGGCACACTAGATAATTGAAAAGGGAATGTAAGCAATATCATGTTCAAAAATTCAATATCATCCTCTCGTATCGGCACGAATTTTAATTTTTATATGAGAACTAGTAGCGCCCCGCGGTTTCACCCGCATAAGTTTCGATCCCGTAGCAAAATCGGGATAAAAAGTATCATATGTGTTAATCGTGATTATAAACTATATGTGTGCCAAATTTCATCAAAATTGGTTCTGCCGTTGGAGCGTGAAGAAGTAACAAACATACAAACACACACACTCACAAACTTTCGCCTTTATAATATTAGTGTGATATCTGATTCCTGCGGCCTTCACCAGAGGGACAATTGTAGGGTAAGAAGCCTTCCAACGCTACGTCGTCCGGTACGCTTGATGCGAGAAGCACAGAACCGGACAAAGTGGCGGTCCTTAGGGGAGGCCTCTGTCCAGCTGCGGACGCTTTTCGGCTGAAGTAATGGATGATGATGATGATAATAGCGAATGCCCGCTCCAAGACAACTGGCAAGATGGTAGCATGGTTACTTAGTGTGTTAGTTGTGTCATGACAAACGTATGTACTGTCAGGGAAGTTAATTGTATATCAACCGTTAATTTGCCGTGTTATATCCATTTCATGCAACTGTCCAGGAATGACAGTTGTGGTTTGAATATACGGACAGTTTAAGTTTATAGTCTGACTTTACATTTAGGTAAACTGACAGTATTGCTACTTGTAGAGGCTACTTTTATGCACCCTTGATTTTGGCTATAGTTAAGCAACAGTCGGTATGAGGCATAAAATATCGCAAAATAGTTGAATTTAAATCATAAAACCACGATTTCACCATGCGGCGAGAATCGACTCTCTTTATGGCAATTCAGCTAGGCCACAGGTCACTAAGATCGCAAGTTCCAAAGTAGACGAAGACAGTTCGCATGCGGCGGGTGACTAAAATCAATCGTGAAAATGCTCAGTCGCAGGCGATCGCTCGCCGCACGAAGGTCGACGTTTTGATGCAAAATTCAATCATCTGCGATTTTTGTCGACCTGTGTAAATGGGGTGGCGATTTGGCTTGTGAGGCGATTTGGTAAGCTACCCGCACGGAAAAAAATGACTTAGTGTGAATTCCCCATAAAACAACATATTTTAAGCGCCACAAGGCATACCGACCCGTATAAAAGTTTTGAATGTAAACAAAGCTGGGTTTTAACAGAGTTAGTACTTTTCGTGACATTTAACGTTTTATTACGTCAGAATTTATTACGGTTTTATAGGTATCCTTAGGATGTTTGATGTGTTATCCACGTGATTCGAGATGTCATTTGAAATTACATAGTTGTTTTTATTGTAATTTCTTTAGAAAAGTTTGTTCTATTCTCTGATTTTTAATAGGACGACCATTAAGTTCAAAATCGAATATTTTTTTGACAATCACTATTGTACTTATCTTTTCATTCTTATTAAAATAATAATATATGCTAAATTGTGTTTTGTTTGTTTCAGGTACGTGAATGGTGACAGAGAAATATGTTTTATTAAATGGCCTGACGGCAGTTACCCCTCGTCAAGAACTGATTATGTGTGAGTATTATAAACTAAATAAGTAATTGCATAGGACTTATAAAAAACTGGCTAGTCCTTCGGGGATTAGAAGCGTGATGTTATGCTAAGTATTATGTTAAGTATTTGAGTTGATTCAGATAACGATCCATCTATTGGGAATATGCGTCTCTAGTACCTAAACTGGTAATTGGAATTTAATTCGCCTAGATGAATTTGCATCAAAATCTAGTACGTAAACTGTATTCTGCATTGAAACTGATACACGTGTAAGTCCGTACTGTATTGCTAATGGGTAAGTCTCAGAGAACAATTACTATATTCCGAATATAATGTTCTGTTACCATAAAGCTAACAAGGTCTAAAATAGTAAGGAGATTTTTTTTTTTTAACGGAGTCCCACACTAGGAATTTCTCCTGTATTGTGGGTGCGTTTACAAACATTTAAAACTCACATAAACAAACAGCCAGGCCCGGAACAACTACTTGTAGATCATAAAAATATTTGTTCCATGTGGGAATCGAACCCGCGACACGAAGCGCAGCAGTCAATCGCTTAACCACTGCGCCAACCGTGCCGTCAAAATTAAGATGAACGTCAATGAAATCAATCAAACAATCAAATCAGCCTATAGCAGTCCGCTATTGGACATAGGCCTTCCCTAGGCTGCTCCACAACACCCTGTCCTCCGCTTTCTGCATCTAGTCTGTCCCAGCCACCCTTTGAGGTCGTCGGTCCATCTAGCTGGGTGTCCCACCGTACTCTTGCCTCCAGGACTCGTCTGCTCCACCGGCCATCTTTCCTCCGTCAATTAATTGAATAAAAAAATTTTTTTTAATGCATTCTTAATAAACGTCTAAATCTCCTCTGAGAAATAGTTTTTCTTTTCATTGATCCAAAAATACTCGTAAAGACAACCCCTTTTTTTGTAAGCCTCGTGAAGGTCATAGGTTCGGTCAGACAGATTTGAAGCTTTGACCGAACAATAAATACATCTTATTAAGGTTCCTAGCCTGTAAGAATATCTTCTTAGAAACGAATGGGTACCTGCCCGATTACATTGAGTCTTTTGTCGCAAATAAATAGACCTTTTTAAGCCCGTGACTGGGAGAGGCACGTAGGAAAAATATTCACTGAATTAAAAATCGTGCCTAGGTGCCCAGGCACCGATATATTCTAATATATTGCTGGAATTCTTGACTGCTATCCTAAAAATCCTGCTATACGAAACCACATTTTCTTTTAAAGAATGTATATTGAACCTTTATCGATTTTTACTTTAAGCACCCTGTATTTGTTAGACACCGTGTATATTTTTCTCTACAAATGCAAAAAACCTTTTTTGAAATACTTATCGTGAATTTAAATCAAAAGCAATAGAAGATATTACGGCAAAGTTTCGGCGCCAGAGGGCAGCACTAGCACAAACAGTAAACAAACATTTGTGTCAAGTAGCTCGAAGTGTAATAAAAATTGTTAAAATCGACCATCATTGAGTTTTAAATAGTGTAAAGTGTATTATTATTCACTAATGCATCAATGCTGCGCGTTCGGGTGTAATAATCTGCGAAAACTATGGGAAGCAGCAACACGGTGTAAAGACTTTCGAGCAAAAAAACACTCTAAAATGTGTTTCGCACACTTTAAATCCGAAGATTATATTGAAATTGGAAAACTTTCCGGTAAGATCGATGTAATAATAAAATAACATTCACTATGATTACGTAAGACTCACAAATATAATTCCATTCTGAACATAACCTAAAATTTCATTACTATTTTTAGGGCTAAATAACATCAGGCGCATTCTGAAAAAAGGAGTAGTGCCTTCAATTTTTTATGGTAAAAACGGAAGATATAAAGGCCAAAAGAAGCCGAGAACGTTGTAATAATTGTTATTAAAAGTAAAATATGACATGATATGTCAATGTTTGTTTACTTCATATGCTAGTGGCGCCATCTGCGCCGAGCATTGCGTAATATTCCCTATTTAGCTGTTCTGTAAATAAAACTGAATTCAGAGAAACTGTTTTAAGTCTAATTTACACGTCTCTACGAGTAATCCAGGCGAGAGCGATATTTTGCTTTTTCAAGAAAAAGGTTCAACATACAGCAAATTATGTTACGTACAAGTATTTAAATATAAATTAATGCTTTCTCTGTCTAAAAGGTAGGTACATTAAAGAGTTATTTTTGTATCTTGTTATACATTGCATCAAGCTTGATGTTTGATTAGCAAGTCTAATAGTTCATCCGCATCTAGGTACAAAGTTTTCTAAAACTTATAATCGATTTTGTTTTATCCAGTAAGCAGCGGAAGAAACTCCGCACCTCTACAATTTTTTTTTTGTTTCAATAGCTTCAGATTATTTCCTCCCACGATGTTTTCATAATGTAAGATATTGTTTAACACTAAACGACGATTCATAATTGCTCTTATTGCAACTTATCAACTAAAGATCGAACTACAAAGAAGAATTATTTTCAGTCCAACGACGGCACGTTGGACTGAAAATAATTCTTCTTTGTTAATATTGTTTGGATGAGAACGACATATTTTCACTTTTCGAATTATCTCGTTTCCGAACAGTCTGTACATATCCGATAAAGAAGCAGAATTTTTCATGTTCAAAAAAAAATATTGAATCCATGTATTTAAATAAGTAAATATAACCAGTCTTCGGGGAGGCTTATTTCAAGCAGTGGACATATTTCGGCTCAAATAATGAACCAGTCTAGGGTTACTCCCCTAGACTGATCCTCGTTAGTCTGGGGTTAATACCTATAGATGACATTTGATTAATTTGATTCTAATTGCCTATTAATTTAATTATAATTTATGTTTTAATTTGATGAAATTTATTATTTATTAATTGATTTGATTCTAATTTATTTATTTATTTGATGAAATTTATCATGATTTAATTGATTTGATGCAATTTAATTTATTATGTATTTTTGCCGTGGTTTTGTATCCTATTTTATTGATAATGTATATATAATATGAATGTTTTGTGATCCTAGTTGGTCGAAATAAATGACATATTATTATTATTAACTGGTTTATGGAGGTCACACAGGCAGTCGCTCCATGTTAAATACTGATATTCAGCTGCATCTGGTTACGGCTTTGAGTCGACACCAACATAATGTGTACTTGGAAAAAGGCTAGGCAGATGATGACATTGTGTATTCATCGTCATTCTCTCGCCCTTATTCCAATTTATTTGGGGTCGGCGCAACATATCCTTTTCCTCCATATTTCTCAATTAGTCATCATCTCTTTAGTCACCCTGTTACTGTTTAAAGTATTATATCATTTTAATTATTGTGAATGTGAGGACTATGTGGGTCATTGTTTCCGTTTTAATCATGATCTGGCAGTTTGAGTAATTTATGCGGCCTACCCAAATGTCCTTTCATTGGTATTGTTCGTCGAATTGTGAGGCTCCTCAAGTTCTGAGTTGAGCTGCATGATTTTTGACATAATTATGCGTACACTGACTGGACAGGTCCGCTCAATCTGTGTAGAACCACACAGATTACTAAAAAGACCATTTCAGACATCAATCTACATTGTCTTCACATGATCTGACCAAGATTATGTCTGGACTTTAAAAGAGACTGTGACCTCTGAGTTTGTTTAGGCCTTTCTTCTTAGAGTAGTCAGATAGGAAACGCCGACCTCACATGTAAAAGTGTTTGTACAAACCTACTTACAGAAAATAAATCATTTATCATTATCTTTTACCCACAGTCTATCCATCGTTTCTTTGGTCTTCCCCTACTCTTATCGCCATCTATATTCACACTCAAAACTTTCCTCATGACATTTCCCTCATTCCTCCGTATTTTAAATACTCATTTTCTTTGTAGCTATAACTTGGTGTTCCTGGCTGTGACGTACGTGGTGCCGATGTCGGTCATGGTCTGGGCGTATGCGCGCATGAGTGCGGCTCTAAGAGGGCGAGCTATTGGCGAGTGCACTCATCATCAGATGCAGGTCGTCAGGGCTAAGCGAAAGGTGAGTTTTAGGTTTTAAAGCGTACATACATTAATAATAATTATTTGTAGGAATATAAAAACTTAAAAGAAAGTCCCTTTTCGCGTCTGTGTGTTTTTAGTTCTTCTACTACACAATAAATTTTATTTTGCATCATTCAGAGGATTTATTCCGGAAGGTAATACTGGTACTGGTAGTCAGCTGTATCTGATTAGACTGTAAGCCGTCCCCAATATACATAGTTAGGATAAGACAGATTGATTTCGGAAGGGTTTTGTTTGGGTATTATACAGAAATATTTGACGCAAATAGGTATAGCATAAACATATTAATACGTGGGTGGATCAAATATAAACCGGACTTAAGAAAAAAAAAATACGCACGTATTATTATACTCGTAAAAAAAAGGAATATATTTTATTTTTTCACATAATCTCCCCTTCTATTAACACATTTTTCCCAGCGCAGGAGATGTTTCTTGATGCCAGTATCGAAGAATGTAGTTGGTCGTGCCTTTAGCCAATTGCACACAAATGATTCCATTATCTGGTCAGTGTGAAAACGGCGTCCTCCACTTGATTTTTTTTTGTGCCATTCCTACACTTGAGTTCTTGAAAGCGTATTCTTATCGAACTGCAGAGTCAATGGATGCAAAATTTCGGAAGGTTTTATGCCCTCCCGTGTTAAAAAAATTATGATAAGTCGTTGCTCAACAGACTTATATACCTCCTGCTCATACATGATGCTACTGGCACGCAATAAGCTAAAGTGAGCCGGAGCAGTATACCCCCCTCCCCTAGATGATCTTCCCTAACACATACAACAGCACCAAGCGCATCACTTCACTCAGCGACCAGTAATAAAAAAAGTCCTGTTTATATTTTCATTCACCTAATATTTTAACAACTTCGCCACATCGGTTGATTGGACCTATGACAAGGGGGGGGGGGGGGGGAAGGGGGTAGCAAGACTATAATATATCAACGTCAATATTGAACGGAAGTAGGTGCCTATGTAGCACGTACATGACAGAACATTTACTAAGTAGCCTTCTGCCATCCGAACCTCATTTCTACCGGGAGCCGGAAATTATTTTACATACAAAGGTACCTACTTACCTATTATTGCCAACATAGTTTGGGAAATCTTCGTGTGAAAACGGTACAATGGTGAAGTGTCGAGAAGAATTGTCGCTCTTGTATATATTCTTCTTTTTTTCACTTTTTTTTTCCGATTGTATTCTTCTTTTATGATTTTCACTCTCCTCACGCTCCCATGTGAGACGTATATTTTGAGAAAAGGTAACACGTCGTCATGGCAACCCAAAAGTCGTTAAATGTATTCTTAGGCTTAGGCCAACTGACGTGAACAAAACCCCTGACCTTGTGGATTTCTGCGATGTAAAAGGCCTCTGTAAAAGATTTCAACAGGCACGGGTAGTGTGCATAGCATCTTACATGAACGCTTGGGGATGAAAAAGTATACGCGCGTTGGGTACCCAGAATGCTTACCGATGCGCAAAAACCAACGAAACTGAATGTTTCTGGAGGCACTTTGGAACTGTCGCAACAAGATCCTGATCGTTGTTGGCTCGATTTATAACAATGGACGAAACGTGGCTTCATCATTACGATTTCGAAACAAAATTACAGTCACTACACGGAAAAGACCATCATCTCCAACTCCTAAGAAATTCAAAGCGAAGACTTCTGCCGGTAAGGTCATGAGCTCTCTTTTCTGGGATAGTCAAGGGCTTGTAATGATTGAATACCTCGATCTTGGAGCTACTTTCACAGGCACTTTATTTATTTATTTATACTTTTCGCACACAAAAAGGTACAAAGGCGGACTTAATGCCTTAGTAATTCTCTACCAGTCAACCAAGGGTGGTGAAGAGATTAGATGGCAGGTGCTTTGGTTGAACCGAATAATGATAAAAAAAACTAGTAAAATTGTTGAATTATAAATGAAAAAACCTTTTATACCTTTATATGTATAACAAATCAAAATAATGCGTAACTAAATCTGCGAGAAACCGCGATGCAAACATACCAAGATTGTCTTGTTTCATCAAGATAACGCCCCCGCCCATGAGTCCACCGCTGCGAAGGCTGCAATTCAAGACGCTGGCTTTGAAATACTTGACCATCCTCTATATTCACCAGACCTTGCCCCTAGTGATTTCTATCTATTTAGGACGTAGAAGAAGTATCTGAGAGGACAGAAATTTGAAAATGATGAAGCAGTACTCACTGTAGTAGGTACACGCATTTTTAGGTGCCCATGAGGAAGAGATCTTTAGAAAGGGACTTTTAAGTTTAGGAAAAGGTATTTCAGGTGTATTTCACTTAATAGTGACTATGCTGAAAACTAAAAAACATTTAATAAAAGTTACCTCTCTCATACTCATTCTCACTATTTTATTGAACGCCCCTCGTAAAATGAACAGGAATGTGAAAACCTGAAACAGAGAGCTCCATTACTTTACCTAATTGGGGATTCAGCCTTTTGGAATTAAATAGTCAGCCCAAAACTGTGGGAACATGTTTTATACTTAATTTCTTATAAATATTTAGCTGGGAATTAAAGTAGGGTAGGAACGTCCTTAGTAGGACAACCACACCCAATCCCTTTAGACAGAGACATGAAGGCAATATATTAGTTTTCTGTGTGCATAATGTTACGTTTTCCTATTAATAGTTTAATTTAGTTCAGGCTATGCAAAGGGTCACTGAAAAAGTCACTGTGAAAGGGTCACGTATTTCAGGATTTCTAACGGTGAATAAAGGGTCCCAAAATTAGTTGAAGGAATAAAATTCATATGATATCATAAAAAAATATTTATTTATTATTTTAAAAAACTAGAATCGTATGTGTGTTATGTGTATACATATACCTATTTAAAAAATAAAATTTACATCTGCCTAGCCTTTTCCCAACTATGTTGGGGTCGGCCTCCAGTCTAACCGGATGCAGCTGAATACCAGTATTTTACATGGAGCGACTGCCTATCTGACCTCCACAACCCACTGGGTAATACGATACCTCTTGGTAAGACTGGTTGTCAGACTTTCGGGCTTCTGACTACCCGTAACGACTGTCAAAGATATACGAATGAAAGCTGGGACCAACGGCTTAACGTGCTTTCCGAGGCACGGAGGAGTCTCGGTATGTAAAGATGGTCACCCATTGAAAAAATAAAATAATTATTATTAATTATTATTTTGGACGGGTATCAACATATCCGTACACTACACACGATTGAAAAAAAAAAGCTAATTGACCTAGGTAGGTAACTTACAGTGTCGTGCTGAAGTTCGTAATGGTACGAGCAATAAGAAAAATAATAAAATTTAAATTAACTCTCCGCAAGACAATTAATGTTCAACAGCATACCGTCCATTCATGCCGTCCTCTTAATACTTACTTGAAAAGAAAATTCATTGTATAAAACAATGAATTTTCTCGAAGAACAAACGCTAAGTAATGGGGTCGTGTCAGAGTTGAATAAATTCATTGCTGTTGAGTATTTTTTGAATAAAAAAATTAACAAATTCATGCCATAAATAATTAATTTTCAGACAGAAGCAGGTCGCAATTAAATTTGTAAACATACCCAAGAATGAAAAGTAATGGAGGCAAGAAAATTAGCCCGGAAAACAATAAAAATAAATTAGCGTCTACGGGTAAACAAGGAGCCTATTGGAATATTCCGTAAGCACGCCTACATAATGCTGTAGACATTGGCCATACAAATCCGCGTCGCGCTCGGTCGGAGGGTATTTTATGGTTAAAAAGTCGCGAAAATATTACAAACAAAATAATTGCAAAAAATAACTCATCAGTCCTCTGAGTACTCGTAATCGCTAAAAAGACCGCACTTGGCACTGCTATTTCATCGATTATAAATACTTTTTAAAATGAAGATTAAAATCCTATATTTTTTTCGGGATTTATGCAATAACAGTTAACCATATTTGAAGGATTACGAGAAAAAAAAAACATGAAAAAATTGTTACCTACGTTGAGTTTATTTTTGGCCCATTCAACTCTAACCTTTGTTCGCACGGGGTGTCGTAGGAAATACGAATTTGTTGCTTTGAATTAACAAAGTCCTCGACATGTCGCTGCTAAGATGTTTGACTACCGACCATTAAATTAATTTGCTTTAACTAGTGATAAAACTTTCATATATGAAAAGCAAACACCATTAATAACCAGCAGATAATCATATCCACTGGCAAAATTTTCAATTAACATTCATTCGTACCAACGACATTCGAAAATTCCTGAATCGAATTAAATACCGTGCGTTTATTATTTACGGTGGGGCAAACAGTAAATATTGACGTGACTTTTAAATTACCAACCCTTTTGAGAATACTATTTAATTTCCTTTGCGGGTCGGAATGAACAAACTGTGACGTCCATATTATTTCCATTGTCATTCATAGGCGAATAAAAAGCGGAAGAACAAATAAAAATGCCGCCTACACACATAGCGTTGTCAGTGATTTTGTCACGATCCCCTTTGATTCCGTAACACGATATTTCCGAGCTACATTTTTGCAGTGCAACATAGATAGAACTAGTCCCTTTTTGTGTATGAGGAAACATTATACTCAAGTTTTTATAGTCGTCATTCGTTTTGGCATTCGTGGGTGTATTCAACTTAGGGCTGGCTGATTTTACCAACGCCAGATAATTTTATCCGAGTAATAATTTTGAATTTTTGACAGTTCTTCCATAAAAAAACTGTCAGACGTCAATTTTATTCCACGAATAAAAATAATCTGTCGATTGAAAAATCAGCCCTTAGAACAACTGACAGCAATATCCGCATGCGTCCAATGGTCTTAGCATGTGTATCCGATATTAGTTACGAACTTGCTCAGACTGTGGGCCAGGCTGCAGTACGTGTTAATTAGCACAGCCTCTGCGGCATCTCGCATTTGTGAAGACTATATTATAGAAGTACCTCGTACATCGTATAGCATTGATTAATTCATTGATTCATCAGCTGTGTTTGCCGTGTGACTGCGCACGCTGTTTGTGTTTTCTTATTTTCTAAATTAGTGAACTACAACGAAGAATAGAATAGAATACTATTTATTATGTTGGTACACAATACAATTAAAAATATAAAAACAAAACAAAATCAAACACAAAATACAAACTATAATAATTATTGTTTGTAAGTGAAGAGAATTTACACCCGATATGAGACGAAATCTTTTTATTTTATAGGCTTTTGTAAGAACATTCTAACGGTTTCCGATATCAGCGTAGCCATTATATTTGCTAGACACTGGACTTAGTAGGCTAACTGCAGTCCTTATGAAGTAACCTTTTACGGTATAGAGCAGATTTACGGCCGATATGAGACGACATCTTAAACTTTTTTCTTTATACAACGTGTAACGTTAAATGCGCAAACCCTCAGACACCCCAACTGATTTTGAATTCAATTGACCTATTTCAAAGAGAAAATAAGTCATTAAAAAAATTGTAAAAGTTTTATGTGCTGTTTTAGTTTTACTGGCCATTCTGATCGTTTCTTGCGTCTGCGACGACGCTTTACCGAGGGAGGAGTCGACACCGGACCGCTGCGCCGCCGCCGCGCTGACATTGGTTTGCTTGAACTATTAATAAATAGACACGGCAACGTTTTTAATGAAGATTTTTTGAAAAATGTGACCTATTTTAAAAAAGTGGTTCAATTAATTCTGCTCGTTATTCTGATCTAACTATTTTCAGGTTTCGCGCGTTTAACGTTACACGTTGTATAACTATTTTCTGATACTGCCGTAATTAGGTATTGTATTTGCTCGGCACTGAACTTTTAAGGCTAGTTGCGTTCATTATGATGCAAGCTTACTTCGATTGAGATTCTGACAGATTCAATGTTGTATGTTGAACAGAAAATATATAAAGTTTTTTAATTTCTGGTCAGATTTACGGTTTATAGGAGACGACATCTGAAATTATTTTGCTGTTGTCAACCTCAAATGCATTTTTGATCTTTATGGTAGTGCTTTCAGTGCTTTGTCAACTCTTGATAATAGCACCAGAATCACCGTTCTAACTAAACATGTTTTTGGCGCCATGCGAGTTGGAATTTCGACATATAGTGAAAAGAGGGCCACGCGCGTGCGTGTGCACTCGCGATGTGATGTTATAGGCAAATTATGTATATCCTGTCCCAAAATTGGTACAAATATGACCTGACCTTTCGGACTAAACTATTATTTATCTTCTGTTCTTTTCTTAATGACAAAGAAAGAAAAAGATGCACCGAACTTAAATTTAGTTTACAGATAGTTTGTGAACAAGGAAATCGGCACCACTGACTTTCAAACAAAATACATAGCTTGAAAATTGGCACGACATAAACCAGCTTCACTACATAGTATAAAACAAAGTCGCTTCCCTGTCTGTCTGTCCCTATATATGTTTAGATCTATAAAACTACGCAACGGATTTTGATGTGGTTTTTTTTAATAGATAGAGTAATTCAAGAAGAAGGTTTATATCTATAATACATGCATAATATAGTAGAGAAACACTGATAATTTTAGAGGTTTCTAATGTGATGTCGTAAATAAACACATTTTACGTAATTACGTAAATAAACACGCTTACATTGTAAACGCTGGCTGAACCCGTCGAGATAGATCAAAATAATGTACTACAGTATTGTACCCTTTAAAAAGGTTTACAAAAAAGTCTGCGATGGTATATGTCTATCTCTTAGGGATAACCCACAATAACCATTTTTTATCCTATACTTTTTACGAGAAATAGTGGCTCTAAAATTATCAGTTTCTCCATTGTACCCGTGCGAAGCCGGGGCGGGTTGCTAGTTAATAATAAGGCGCTAAACATGCGCGGAGCGATAGTATCAACAATTCAACATAAACTTTATGGTGTTTCACAAAATTGTGTAATCACAAATTCAGTTCAGTTAGACACACCACTAGAATGTTAATACTCGTAGTTATTAATTATTTTAATCATGTAAGTTGAAAATACGTAATGTAGAATAATATTTCAATGTATAGTATTGTAAAATTTCTTTACTATAGAGCAAATGAAATATTGGCTTTCAGTATCCGAATAATCGTTTTATTTTTTGGAACTGACGTAAGCATGATATTAGAGTGGTATTGAATCAACTCCCAAGAGTATTTTCCCTTGGTGCGTTTACGTTTACGTTTTTCGTACTTCATATTAGCTGGTTCTCAGACTATAATATGATATTGATACCACCGCTCTCACGGGACTGGATTAAGAAAACTAGAATAGAATGCAGTGGGCTTGCATGATAGAATCAATTCCTTGGCTTTTTAAAAAACTTTTCGTGTGACTTTTCATTCGTCGGTTTAGCCTCCAGCCTAGTTGGTGTCAGATTTACGTCAAACCACAAGTCCATCTGCCTAGCCTTTTCCCAACTACGTTGAGGTCACCCTTCAATATGACTGGGAGCAGCTGCAGCAAGACTCCAGTTGAATATTAATATTTTACACGAGGCAACGAGCATTTTTGCCCTCAACCAAACCAAAATAGAAAAACGAAATTCTCATACCATTTCATTCCGCGCTCTGCTGACTATCCACCTAACTACCTATCTACCTACCTTTTACTATCATCGAGCTCCATATCTGAGTCCTACAATCAATACTTTTTATTTCGTTGTTCCAAAAATAGAGGGTGGCATCGACGCGCATGGATTCAGTAGGTACATGATTCTGAACCATGCTTTGAAATTTATGTTCGGATATTGCTGTTTGACCGCGTAGGTCACAACACTTTTCTAAGAAACGGCAGATTTTTTAAATATTTTTTTTACCGGCAAAATAGTTCTACGCTAGGGAGTCTAGTATCATGCGCTGAATTCGTGGTTACAATTTGCTCGTCAATGTCCCTGCTACCCTGTATCATTATTATTTATTATTATTATTAATTATAAATATAACCGGACTAAAGACTGATTTACTAGATAGGTACTTGAAGTTACTGGACGTTCAAGAGCAATAATCGCACACCATAAAGCACGTTAAATTATTGGCTTTCAAAAATCGCATTTAAGTGTTTACACGCTTGCAATTTCCATAAAACGCCATGCAATAATTGAACGCAAGTTTTGCCATTCAATAATTGAATGCGGCTTCTATTTACACCAAAGCCATTACGCATGGCGATTATTGATTAAAGTATTGCCAAGTTGTACGTACTACGAATTGCGCTTATGTGCGCAGCCAAATATTTCATCAAATTTTATTGAACCTAACCTTTAAGGCGGTTATTGCCATATGAAAATAACCAGGTTATTGTGTCTTCACAGGTGGTGAGGATGTTCGTCCTGGTGGTGATGGTATTCGCGCTCTGCTGGCTGCCATACCACGCATACTTCGTGCTGACGTACCACTACCAGTCACTAGCCTCCGCGCCATTCGCGCAGCATATATACCTCTTCTTCTATTGGCTGGCCATGGCTAATTCCATGTTCAACCCTTTAATATATTACTGGATGAGCAATAAGTAAGTACATAACAATGCGTTTTATTCCAGAAGGATTACGCAGTGGATGGATGAACAAAGGTACACCACCTTTGTACAGACGCCAGCACATCAAGCTACTACAATCTGTCAGATTTCTTTAATAGATTTTCAACTTTAGCGCTAAAGCATAAAGTTCAAAGTTGATTGGGAAAATCTCACAGTTTCAGGTAGCTTGATGTGCTGGCGTCCGTACATCCATATTTCGCTAGTTTTGTTTATGACCTACGTAATAGGGGATGCGCCTATCGCCATCAACCAGACACAGATCCAGGCTTCAGGGCTGCTACTGAGAAATTCCTAATAGAAAAACCTATTGACATTTTGCGACTTCTAGACCAACGATATACCGACCGACGATTCTTATCGTTTGACTCTTGGTGTCAAGTGCGACCGTCATGCGTAAGGAAAGCGTTATTGGATTTTCCGGTTAGAAATTTCCACATCGGCGTGGCCTTGGATTTGGGATTTTCACAAATAAATAACGAAGTAAGCTTTGCCTTTCCATAGAATTTGATACCGCCATCGGCAAACTACGTGTACATAAAGTACATGCGAACTCTCCTGTGTAACATTTGGCAACGGTCCATCGGAAAATTGAGGCGTGAGGATAGAAAACGATTTTTTTTACGCAGTATGTCACTGTGTACCTATGTACTTACACTTAGCTATTTATACGTAATTCATTTTTCGTGTGTAGATTCTTAACATAAAGATCCTAGAGAAAAACGCTGAACCTATGTGCTTAACTAATTACAGTTTTTTTTTTTTTAATAATAATTATGTACAAAAATACATTAATTTCAGGCTACAATGACCCACAGACCTTACAAACTAACATTATAAAGTATAAAACAAAGCATGTGTTAATTAATATAGCTTAAAACTATAATAAGCCTGTGCTACTTGTCCGCGGGAACGACGGAACATTTTTTTAAAATATTGAGCTTATGGTTCCTTTCAGCTTTTTTCTCTATAGCCCGTACATTTTGTCGTTAAAACCAAGGTCAAATACAGTGTGTGGCTGACTGTTTACCTTCAACTAGCACCCAATACTTTGAATAGAGGGTTCCGCAAACTATTTGTGTAGTACAGACACTTTCTAATACTTGAAATATGTTTGGAGTTATATCGTAAAAAATTAACGAGAAAGTTGTGACATATAATATTGCACTTCAGCTGAAATATCTTCGTTTCTAACGAGCATAACTATCTAGTTCTTTGAAATTCTTACCAAAACTGGCTGTCACGACTAAAATAAACTCAAGTAATATACAGTGCACGGATAAAGTAGACATGTTGTATTTAGACTGCGAGAGCTGTCATAAACTCATTTCTGTCTCTTGCAATTATTCGTACTTATCCATTCACTCAAATGAATGACGCACTGATTACTTCCCTCGGTGCGTCATTGATTTTAACAAATGTCAAGCTATGTACATAGTGCCACGTGACCCCAAAGATTTATATATTAATTATTTCAATATTACAAACAGACACTCCAATTTTATTTATATGTATAGATTTATTATACCTACAGTAGTATGGTATATTCAGAGGCTAACTACCTAGAAAAACAATAACTTTTGTTTTTTAACTTTTTACAGAACATAATACATTTACCAAAAACAAACCTTCAAGATTCCGTTGTACTATCTAACTTCCGCTCCCCTCCGCTGCGTTTTGTACTAGATACGGCAGTTTATTTAAACTGTCGCATCTAGTACAAAATAAAGGAAGGGAAGTTTATTATCAAAGTCTGATAAATTTAAATCTGATGAATTATTAAAAGTCATAGAACAAAAGTTGTTGTTTATCATGTGAGTAATATAGAGAGGTTGTTAGTCATACGGTATCGGTAACGTTGCTGTAATTTGGGTCATTTACAGCAGCAACCGCGCTGAGAAACAAAAATTGTTTTGACTTCTTATGTTTATAATACACTAGTATCCGCCCACAACTTCGTTTGCGTAGAATTCGGAATTCCCGCCGTTTAAAAATATGTTGCTTAAATAATGTGGTTAATGTAATGTGTCAAGCCGTTTAGTAGTTGACATACCGACAGCAGCGCCACCTACCGGGTCCAAGTGTATTTTTAAAATTATCCAGGAAACCATCGAAACACCTATATAAAATTTCAACCCAATCGGTTCAGCCGTTTAGAAGTTATGTGAAAAAGACAAGTACGGAAGGATAATTCATACTACCCGTTGTCCTATTACCCGTTTTCCCGTAGGAATGAAGCATCTTCCCGCGGTAAAAAGTAGCCTATGTTCATCAAAGATAATGTCGGCTTCTAATGGTAAAACAATTTTTCAAATCGGTCCAATAGTTTTGGAGCCTATTCAATACAAACAAACAATCAAATTTTTCTCTTTAAAATAGTGTAGATACATTCCCTGGGACTTGCGGTCATGTACCCACATGCGGGTCTCGAAGCGATTTTCTCTCAAGCCCGTGTGTGAAAAGGGCTTAAAAGCACGAGCTTGAAACGATAGCTACTTTTATCTCTTTTCGTACATTCAGTATTAGCTCGCTGCACTGTGTTTGTAGTCACCAAAAGAAATGTAAAACATTCCGATGAAAATTTTATTCTTAAAATGTGCAATTCAAGCTTGAGCACTAATTATGCGGGCGTAATGTGGTTTAAAATGTCTAGGCTTATACACAAGTTCGTTTTCTATTCATGAATGGCTTCATAAGGTGGCTTAAAATGGCGTTTTCTTAAAATTCTGCAGTCTGCCTGTAAAAAAATTATAAGTCTTTTTGTCTTAGCAAAAAATAGAAGCAGGCAGTCGTGTAGAATTTATTGGGTCTAATGAGAGCTCAGTTTAGTTACTCGTACTCTTTGTCCACTTTTAAAATGATGATAAAAAAGCACTTCCTCTCTCCTTAAACATCATCGTTATATTTTCTTTACTCCTGTTTCATGTCCATTATTATATATATATATTTATTTAGATTAGTATAATATACCTTATGTATGTATTCATTGAGAGGGGCCCGTGGCTAAATAATAACAGCCGCACAGGTCGATGTTGGTCTGTGGATGGGTGACCATCTTTACATACCGAGACCCCTCCGTGCTTCGGAAAGCACGTTAAGCCGTTGGTCCCGGCTGTCATTCGTGGATCTTTGACAGTCGTTACGGGTAGTCAGAAGCCCAAAAGTCTGACAACCAGTCTTACCTAGGGGTATCGTATAACCCAGTAACTGGGTTGTGGAGGTCAGATAGGCAGTCGCTCCAAGTAAAATACTGGTATTCAGCTGCATCCGGTTAGACTGGAAGCCGACCCCAACATAGTTGGGAAAAGGCTAGGCAGATGATGTATGTATTCATTGTATCGTGTAAATCCACATACTACCCACACTATTTGTCTCTCCTTACCTTTTCAATCCATCCAAAGGTTGTCTTTAAAAGATCGCTCTTAGCGATAAGACCGCCCATTGTAAAATTTCTATATTTATGTATGTCTGTAATTTATATGGTGTACATAATAAAGAGTATTCTATTCTATTATATTCTCTTTGCTACGGGAACTCTGCAGAAGTGATGGGTATCGATATCTTAACACGATAAAATAAAAAGAATTCATGCTTTTTTGGGGATCAATGACCGCTAGTAGTATTGATACTTGAAGTATAAGTTGAGAAAAACTTTCATTTATTATATCGTGTTTAGATATCGATACCGATCACGTTTGCGGAGTTTCGCTATTTAATTAAATTTGACCCTGTATACAGATTACTAACCCGTAGCTAAATAATAACAGCCGCACAGATCGATCGACCAGGTTGAGCTACGCTTGCCGCGGTTGGTCTGTGGATAGGTGACCATCTTTACATACCGAGACCCCTCCGTGCCTCGGAAAGCACGTTAAGCCGTTGGTCCCGGCTGTCATTCGTGGATCTTTAACAGTCGTTACGGGTAGTCAGAAGCCCGAAAGTCTGACGACCAGTCTTATCAAGGGGTATCGTATTACCCAGGAACTGGGTTGTGGAGGTCAGATAGACAGTCGCTCCATGTAAAATAATGTTATTCAGCTGCATCCGATTAGACTGGAAGCCGACCCCAACATAGTTGGAATAAGGCTAGTCAGATGATACAGACTACCAATACTATCCTGTATTGAAACCTAAGTCTATTTATCTAGAACGCACTTTTTCTTGTTACCAACAAAGGCGGTGTTTGTTAAATCCATGATATTGCTGGAACAATATTCACTTCAATTTTGCAATGGGAAAAGCGGTTGATGATTCAATATTAAATCCGAAAATCTAATGCAAAGTTAACAGTTGCGGCACATTTGTGGGTACTATCCCCTTTTATTGTTTCGCGGAAGCCGAGTGTTTGTGTGGTGATAAAATCGCATTTCGACCGCAGTTATATTAGTTATTATTACAATTTAATTCAGTGATAACACCTGGAAATCTCTGAGCTTCTATTATAATACTAACCAGGGTTAGTGTGGCCACAATAACAATAAAAAAACAGGAAGGGTGAGCGCTTTTATGATGCATAGATTAGAGAGGGTTATAATATGACAAACGTTTGTGAAGAGAGACGGACGTCTTTCCTCATCGTGAAATATTTAGGTAGGTTTGTGTACAATAGGTTGTATGATGAAGGGCTGCGACATTCCCATGTCTGTCTTGCCCAGTTTTCTTTTGTTGTCATGTACAGTTTTAAACTAATTGTGGAAAAGGAAGGCCAAGTGAAAGTTTGTGTTAATGCTATTATGTGACACATAAATGAAATGCGAAGACCACTGTTATGTACAATTTTGAACTATTTGCTGGTTACCGACCTGGTAACCAGCAAATAGTTTTTAATGTATAAATGTTGAAATAAAAACTCATAAAATAAGTAGGTGTTATTTATTTATTTGTTTGTTCCTTTATTGAAAGAAAAAAAAATGAAAGTTGATGTTGAATATATTATTTGACATATAACCAACGAAAGATATGTCAACTATTTTAAAAGAATATTCAAAGCGAATAGGCAAGCATATGAACAGGTTTTTTCAGTTTTGAATCCTTTTGAAATGTTGCACAAAACGCTTCCCGCACACAGTGTAACTTTACTTCTCGGAAAATCGGCTCAATCGTTAAATGCCCAGTTACTAAAATGCCTAGCATTCTACAAATGGCTGATTCGCAAAAGGACTAATTCTTAAAACCGCTAATTCGCAAAAGGACTAATTCTTTCAACTATTCACACGTCGTCGAAACTTTGCGAATACAGCTGTGGGTCGCAAACTTAATTAGTTACCGAGAATTGACATCGTTAAAATTGTTTTTGTATTAAAATTTGTTGAATTTTAATTTTATTTATATCTGTAATTTTTATGGTGTACATAATAATAATAATAATTTTAAATTTTTTAAGCATTTCTGTGCCACGTTTTCATATACATAGATACTACAGTGGCTTGTCTTGTAACAGAAAAAAATAAGCTTTCTGAAAGTCCGTCGACTTAAAATATCAAGCCCACTGTAATATTTTCTTCTTTCTTGTATTCGACTATAAAGCTCCTGATCATTATTGGTCCAGAGAAAAGAAAGAAGTCAAAAGCAACAATCGTATTGATTACATCGGATTATCTGGCTTCATAGCAGCTTTGTAAACAATGGAACAATTAATCGAAAACAACTGCGTATAATTTGTTCGGTTCAATTTGATTCCGTGAAACCTGCTTTGGTTATGGAATAAATAACAATACTAACTAGAATGAATAAGCCTAGGCACTGTGCCAACATAATAGGTATATCTCTTTGTTGGTGTAGAATAATTGTCAGTAACAAATTAAGCTGAAACCTGAAACTTATAGTCGTTCAGAACACTTAAGTTTTGGAACTTAAGAAAGTTGGAATAGAATTTCTACGACCCAGTTCTGAACTTAGTCCGAATGTCTACACATTGGTAGATATGATTAATTCATATTTACTAATAGATTTGGAGAGCAAGCTGGCCACTTATAATCTTGAAAACTTTGTTGTCTTTGTTTGTCTATATAGCACTTTTTAAACATTTTAACCCGCTATATAAATCGCAGTTATGCCCGTGAAAAAAACTCTTTGGTCCGCGTAGATTTTTGCGTAGCCTCATGGTGCTCAATAAACGAATGCATTTAATATTTTTCGGAGCTGGAAACATTGACAATATTAATTGAATTGTGGTTTGATGCTTAAAATTCATCACGGTTTTTTTTATTTATCAACTGAGCTGAATTTCATGTGTAAAAGTTGGCAAAACTGTTACAACGACAGCATTATCTTTCTACATCCTCGTAGTTACTATAGCTCGTGCTGACACGATGGAAAAAGAAACAAAATAAGATAGAAGTAAGCAAACTACAGAAGGCAAAAATGTTGCAAATAAGTTTAGGCATGTGGTGCACACTTGAGTGAAGTAAAACTACAAACCCACGTTCGACAAAGAACTTTAACCTGCACTTACGGTTGTCTTTTATTTACCTAACACTATCAAATGAATACAGGATACAAGTGGTCTGTGAAGTCACGAATGCCTGTATTATAGGCATTCGTGACATCACAGAATACTTGGAAATCTTAATAAATCTACTGAAAGTTTGGAGCGCTTAGATTCTGTAAACATTCTGCTTGAAATATTTCTTCCAATGCTTCAACTATTCTCATCTTTAGAAATGCGAAATTTTGTGATTTAAGGAGCTAGCTCTTAACCTTGGTTTCACTCGTAACCTTGAGCCACCAGTTTATTTATTTTATCTGAAGCCTGACAGCTAAACGAAACAGTTTAAAAATTATAGTTAACTTGACTATTTCATGTAGGTTACCCGGAAAAAATGTATAAAAACTCGGTTAGTTAGGTAGGAGGAAGTTATTTAAACGAACGGACGAGTTTCGACAAAAAAAAAACCGATTAATTACCTCAATGGTATTCATATGTTTCGGATCCATAAATAGCTATAAAATATTTTCATAGTTTCATTCCAAACAGAATATGTATCTTCGAAAGTTCATCGGTCTAGTCGGCGACGTGAAAATAGAAAGATAAATACGTTTCTAATCAACTACATTTTATTTGGAGATAATCTGAAACTTTTAAGTTTGAAAGTTCTATAGTAAAAGCAATTAGATAGTAATGCATAAAGTTATTTCTAAATAAAATTATTTATTTCGCTTAATATCTTGTAATAATCAATGCATACTAATCAAGAAGCCTTTTAAGTAAAACTTCTTAGTCTATGCAAATAATAAAGCTGAAGAGTTTGTTTGAACGCGCTAATGTCTGGAACTTACCAGTCGGATTTGAAACAAAAAGTCAGAAAGAACGCTGAGTGAAAACGAAGTAATATCACGGGCATGGGATCAATTTGTGTCGGGGGAGCAAGAAATATCACGCGCTATTAATAAGTAATATGTCCTATCCTTAAACCAGGTCGTGGTACGCCTGAGTGCCAAAATCAACCGTTAAGATGTAAAAAGGTTACATGCAGACAGACAGATATACAGAGTTACTTTCGCAATATACAACATGTAACGTTAAATGCGCAAAACCTGAAAATAGTTTGATCAGAATAACGAGCAGAATTAATTGAACCACTTCTTAATATAGGTCACATTTTTCAAAAAATCTTCATTAAACACGTTGCCGTGTCTATTTATTAATAAGTCAAGCAAGTCAATGTCAGCGCGGCGCAGCGGCCCGGTGACGACTCATCCCTCGATAAAGCGTCGCCGCAGACGCATGAAACGATCAGAATGGCCAGTAAAACTAAAACAGCACATAAAACCTTTACAATTTTTTTAATGACGTATTTTCTGTCTGAAATAGGTCATTTGAATTAAAAATCAGTTGGGGTGTCTGAGGTTTTGCGCATTTAACGTTACACGTTGTATAATATTAAGTAGAGTGAGATTGTGTGTGGTATTTGTTGAGTAGTACTCGTAAGTGTTATACAGTGTGTCCGGACATGGACTAGCGATATTCTAAATACTTAAATATAAGCTATTTTAAAGTACTATTACACTATAGGCTTGGGTCCAATACACTTCCCCGCTATGTGGCAGCCATTTTGTTTTTTTTGTTGAAATATGCTCTATGCGAGTACAAAAAAAATCATATATCTCAAAGTTTTAGTCATACTGAGATAAAAATAGGCTTATTCGGAAGGCAATAATATTGTCTACCGTCTGCATTACAAAGCAATGTGTTCACAATTCCATAACTTTTGAAAAAAAATGTGAAAGTCGAAAAAAAAATCAAAAAATTATGCAATTCAACCAATAATGGTTAATTACTACAAAAACAACCCCGAGAACTTTTTTATTTTTTATACTAGATCGACAGTTTTTGAGCTACGCTACAATGCAACATAAAATTCACAACTGTATGTTTAATACTTTAAGAGTTATTGTTGTTTGAACATAGCGTATGCGCAAGCACAAAACGTCTTTGTTAACCGCCAGAGTGTCATTTATGGCATTCACTGTATTCCATCTGAGAGCAGGCGAGAAATACTGTTCGTTACTACCGTGAGTAAGCGAGATAGAACGTATTAGTCCACTACCTGAAACAAAATCAGTTTTAAGGACAAATTATTAGTTGGGTTAGTTTAGTTGTCCCTCGCCCTGCGTTGTGATCGCTATCGCTACTTTCACTTACCGTCCGTGCTGTTTACGTGCTGCGTTAGTGTTTTGTATTTAAAAGTGTGATAAAGTATGGCACAGCGTCAATATTCATCGCAACATATTGCTGACATACACTTTGTGTATGGCTTTTGCAATGGAAGTGCAAATTTGGCTGTACAAGAATATCGACGAAGGTACCCTAACAGGCCTACACCGAGTCGCCAAACTTTTATCGACGTGCATTCAAGATTAGCGGAAAGAGGTATTCAAAGAGCTGTTAATGAACGCAATCGCTTGGTATCGCCCGAAGATGAAGAAGAAGTGCTTAGACTAATAACCAATGATCCTAGACTAAGCGTTAGACGGATTTCAGTGCAACTTCGAATGTCTAAGTGGCATGTATGGAGAATTTTGAAAAGAGAAGGGTTACACCCTTATCATTTTCGACGGGTTCAAGACGTGATCGAACCAGATTTTGCTGCGAGATCTGTGTTTTGTTCGTGGATAAATAGAAATTTGAGACAGAACCGTAATTTTTTACAAAGAATACTGTGGACTGATGAAGCCAAATTTACAAGAGCTGGGATTACAAACCACAGAAACGACCATCTCTGGTGCTCCGCAAATCCAAGGGCGGTGCGCCCAAGCTCATTTCAACATGAATTCTCAGTAAATGTGTGGGCCGGCATAATCAACGATAGGCTGATAGGGCCATTGGAATTGCCACCTACATTAAACGGCGCTAGATTTTTAGAATTCTTACAGACACAGTTTGCGGACAGCCTCATGGACCTACCTCTATCATACCGTCGGCGTATGTGGTTCCAGCTCGATGGTGCACCCGCGCATTTTTCTCGAGCAGTGAGAGAATATTTAAATAATAATCTACAGCCGTGGATCGGTCGTGGTGGTGTAGTAGCGTGGCCGCCTCGCTCACCCGATTTGACACCCTTGGATTATTTTTTGTGGGGTCATATGAAACAAAAAGTATACGCTACAGTTCCAAATACCAGGGAAGAACTCGTCGCAAAAATTATGGCAGCCGCCGAAGAAATTAGATCCGATTTGGATTTAATTAGGCGCTCATCAACCCAGGTGGCACAGAGAGCCGTAGTGTGTCTACAAGCTGGAGGTGGCCACTTTGAGCAACTGCTTTAGATATTTTAATCTTCATTTAATATTGGAAAAAACATTAAATAAAATTCAATATGAATGTTATGTTTTTTTAATGATTTCCTGTTTAGGGTTCCGACAAAGGCCTTTTGTGCTTGCGCATACGCTATGTTCATACAACAATAACTCTTAAAGTATTAGACATACAGTTGTGAATTTTATGTTGTATTGTAGCTTAGCTCAAAAACTGTCGATCTAGTATAAAAAATAAAAAAGCTCTCGGGGTTGTTTTTGTAGTAATTAACAATTATTGGTTGAATTGCATAATTTTTTGTTTTTTTTTTCGACTTTCACATTTTTTTTCAAAAGTTATGGAATTGTGAACATATTGCTTTGTAGTGCAGACGGTAGACAATATTATTGCCTTTCGAATAAGCCTATTTTTATCTCAGTATGACTAAAACTTTGAGATATATGATTTTTTTTGTACTCGCATAGAGCATACTTCAACAAAAAAAACAAAATGGCTGCCACATAGCGGGGAAGTATATTGGACCTAAGCCTATAGTGTAATTGTACTTTAAAATAGCTTATATTTAAGTATTTAGAATATCGCTAGTCCATGTCCGGACACACTGTATATTGTTTTCGTCGGTGTAATTAATTAATAAACTCGATGGAAGAAAAACACATGTTGTGCCGACCCCAAATAAATTGCGATAAAAGCAGGAGAATGATTATATATATTACTTTGATGAACACACGTTTATTACTGAACCACAAATACAATAACGGTGGCGTTTCACCACCGCACACTTCCCGGCAGACAGTGTTGCCTTCTCGCTAAATATAATATACAACAGTAAGAACGGCTGTTTATTAATTTTCTTTGTTCACAGATTTCGGATCTACTTCCAAATGGTGTTATGTTGGTGTTGGACACCAAAAACAGCAATATCCACCGACTTGAAGAAGCTAGAAATGAACAAATCCTTTTCAGGTAAGCACCTCCGGTAATTAAAATATTCAGCCATTTCCACGTTAATACCGCGTTGAAAACAATTAGAGAGTAGAATAATTAATTTTGCTAACGCTCCCTTGGTTAGGTAGTACTTCAAGGGCACAAAACCACGGATGACATAAGTGCGTAGTGTAATTAGTTTCTTACTTTCAAGCCGAGTAACTCACTCGAGTATATTTCAAGCTTGGTATTACAAAGACGGCTTCAACTTGACACGGCATTCTGAAGACAGAAAGAGACATGGTTATATCTATCTCTTTTCTTTTCCATGTTTGTGTGCTTTTCTTTGTTTTCTGCTTGACGGTGTTTTGTTTTTATCGCGCTGCAAATGACAGCGGTTGCGTTTGATATAAGTTCTGTATTATGGGACCAAAATCGTAATTGCCAAAAAAAATCAACCTTCCCATACATTTGAAGTTTTTTTTGGCACAGCTGAAAATTTTTTCACGATTACGTTGTTGGTCCCATGGAGAAAACTGTTCAGTTTGATGTTCTGTACTACACCTTTAAATTAATATCACCACACGTTTCTGATACACACTGTATACGGTAAGTGAATACTGCAAACGACAGCTTACGCGGACTATACACAGGTCACTATACCCTGAGATTTTCGCTGCACTGCGAAAATCGACTGTCTAAATGGCAATTTGGCTAGGCCACAGGTGACTAAAATCGCAAGTTCCAAGATGAGTAGGTGACGAGGTGTAGGGTACATACCATATAACCATATAGTTTATTTATTTATATTAAAAACTTACACAACACATTTTAATCTATACTTAATGTAGTTTCCATGTATGTTAAGATTATTTTATTGACGAACACGTCAGATAAGGAAAAATATATCATGTTTTAAGTTTCTTATAATTTGTATTATGAGTTCATGTAGTGTAAGCCAGCGGCTACGCATGATTTTGTGACACCTCTTCCGCCTATTATTTTCGTAATCAATCGTAATATGTAACTGTTATCATTGAACTGTGACTATTGTGACTGCGTGTACCCATTATAATCTTGGCTATTCTCTTTCTGACTATTTTCTGTGTTGTGTGTGTTACTCTAAACAATCATGAGTACCTTAGTAGACTTGATTTTCATTCCTCTGCCTATTACACACCCCTTTACATTACTATAGACTTTCCCTTGAAAATGCTCAATGACATTTTGATGCAAAAGTAACTAGCCACCTGCGAATTTTTTTATAGACCTGTGAAAATGGGGTGGGGATTCGACTTGTGAGGCGATTTGGTAAGCGATCAGGCGAACTGCAAAAATCGACCAAGTGTCTTAAACCTAGTGACCTAAATCCTCCAAAAATAATCCCCCATTAGCAGCCATACCTTTCGATCAATAAGGCCGTACCACATTTATTCGCGTTCCTTCAGAATACGTACCTACATACCTACTTACATTAGACAACTCAATTGGACGATCACATACTTTTGTGAAAAAAATATGACACTTTCACCGAAATTCGAATATTTCCGATAAATCGAGAGCTTCCGTGATTTTTTACTTCGGGGATCAACAAATCCCATGAGATTTAATTCCGATGTTAATTTTTTAAAGGATTTGCACCGAAATAAATTGATCTTCCGTCTATTGATTGCAACACTTACTGATCTATGCTTCTATCTATATATTAATAATAAATCTGATAAAAGAAAGATAATAATGAAAGTTTCTTTGAATGCGGTAATTTCTGGAACTAGCAGTCGGATTTGAAAAAACATTCAAACATTCAACAGCCGAGCAAAAAGAAAAAAAGTTAAAAAGAATGCTAAGTGAAAGCAAAGTAACAGCGCGGGTGGGTGATGCGATGTGACGGGGTGGGTCGGGGAAACAAGAAATTTCACGCGGACGGGGAAGCTAGTATTTGTATAAAAACGCAGTTCGCATAGAAACACAAATATGAAAACAGTTTTAATTAAAACCCTGGTGAATGGCAATTTCTCTTAGATTTTTGCTCTTTACCACAGACTTCGAAGTATATTGAATCAAAAAACGAAACACCGAATAAGTTACTGAAGAAATAAAAATAAATTCGTAATCGGCGTTTCGAGGATTTAAGTTAACATAACCCCGAAATAACTTGATAGCTTAAATCAGAGGTACCTAATCTTTTGATACCGTCCTTTTTTTTCCTTCGAGGATCGCTGAAAAATTAGATATTTACAGAGTACTTAATTGCCATGTCATTGGCTTTCCCATCTTTATTTTTAAGTCGGATACTTGTCTTAAAATTTTGCAAATTTTTACACTGTAAAAGCAATGTATCTTCGGCTTTCTTCGTAAAACAGCAACGTCACTAAACGGGATCTCTCCCAAGTTAGCGTAATCCTACTCATCATACTTTAAAAGTAAAAGTTGGTATGTTTGGATGTTTTGATGTTTGTTACTCAATCACGCAAAAACGTCTGAAACTTGGCCCACAAATAGTTTTTAAACTGGATTAACACAAAGGATATTTTTTTATCCCGGTAGCAAGTTCCCATGGGATAACTTCCGAACACCACGAGGGTGGAGCCACAGACAAAAGCTAGTAAGGCGTAAGCCTAAGTAAAGACTAGAATTTTGGGCTGACAGGGTTACATAAATCTCACATATGCCCCCTTATAATTAATGTAGCGGGTTTACCCTTTTAGCAAAGTTTGGTAATATGATAATCTGATACACTACCACACCGTTTGTTACTGACATAGCTTGCAGAGTAAGCAAACTGAAATGTCAGTGGGCTGGCCATGTCTGTCGAAGGGCCGATGGCCGGTGGAGCAGACGAGTCCTGGAGTGGAGACCGCGTATCGGCAAGCGTAGTGTGGGACGCCCCCCACTCCCCAGCTAGATGGACAGACGACCTACAGAAGGTGGCGGAGGTAGACTGGATGCGAAAGGCGGAGGACAGTGTGCTGTGGCGCAGTCTGGGAGAGGCCTATGTCCAGCAGTGGACTGCGATAGGCTGAGTTGACTGATTGATTGATACACTAAAGTCTAGTTAGGCCACACTACACTACACACACACTAGGCTACACTAGCCGGTCATTATAACGGTTGTTTTGTTCTAATGAACCCATTTCTACGTTGCATTATGCTCTTTGGAGTGTTATCTGTGAGGCAGCTCTTTAATCCCAACGAATAATTCTCTTTTGCTTAAAAGAGGAACAATAGAACAGCTTTAACATTGCTAACATGCCTGAAGAATTTTCGTTAAATACTCGACTTATTAAAATGTAAGAACTAATTTCAGCCGACCTACTGTTTTATTTAGGCTTATTTTCTATAACAATGGAACGGCGAGACAGTTTTTTTGGAGCCTTTGTTGTATTATGTTATGTTCGTTGTTATTTTCACAGATATTTTACATAGAAAGATTAGGTAATTATTTTTCATTAGTTTAGCTTTATCTTCATAGTTTTGAATGAATCCACTTTTTACCAAATTGCTAATGCAGGTACATTTTTCAGTGAAAGATGGTACATTTTTCAGTGAAAAATGGAATAGTATGAAAGTCGTAAAGAGATTAGGAACAGATTAGAAAAAACAACTTGACGATTTCATTTGACAAACACCACTGACGCACGTTTTTTTTTTATGTCACTGCAGCTGTAGCATGCCAAAGAGGCTTTAACAGCCAAGGTATTCTGCAACAATCTCACCGAGAAAACTTAGGTGAAGTGAGCTGTCAATAGTCAATCCCTAACATTCGGCGGAATGATAACTCAGTTCACCTATGTTTTCACAGTGAGATTTTTACAGAATCGACCGGCAGTTTCGAGCTCGATAGTGACAACTTCAGAACCTTAACATACAAGGTGTTTTGTGTGTAAAATCTTGTCTTAAACGGGCTCTGTGAAACGTAGCTAAAGCTTTCAATAAAGCTATAATATCTTCTGATAATAATGCTGTTGTTTACGCAAGTGATATTATTCTCATCAATCTTCCTGGAATGACATTCAAAATTATATTTTACTTTAAACACTCATTTAAATTATATGTAACTGACATTCAGTTGAGTATATCACATAATTAGCGATGTTCCCATTGTTAAACTTCTTTCCATAATTACGTTAGGAGTTCAGAACGAAGCTTAATATTTCCCTTGTGATTAAAATTGTTAAAAAGCTAAACTCGCAATAAAAGCGACAGAAACAGAAAGTTAATCATTCTCACTCGTAACATATGTTACAATTGGAAAGCTTTTACCTTGTAATTAACTGGCTGCCAGTAAATGCCAACTTTTATCGAAAGTTCGATATTTTCCGGATTTTTATTTTTTATTCTTTATTTTTTTTCACTTTTATACAACATGTATATGTCAGTCCGATTTATACAATAATAAACATTACATCACTTACTTATTTAATTCTTAAGAAGACAAAAGTCTGAACAAAAGACAAGCTCCTTCACTATTAGGGTTTGAGAGTATGCTATTAATAATTCCAACCTGTAATTTGTTCAGACCTAATGTGTCTAATAATTCCTCTCTCTCTGCATGAAATTGAACACATTCCATCAATAAATGATATATATCATCTATTACCCCACAAGTATCACATTTAGGGGATGAAATCTTTCCGGAATTGTGAAATATTTTGGGAAGGAGGTTGGTGAGAAATCACGTAGATAATTGGAAACCATTGAGTCGTTGTGAATAAATAACTGAAAAACCTTTTATATCTCACTTTTTCAAATGAAACCTTATCTATGACACCTGTGGAAACATGGGCTGAAATCGCCGTAATGCCACAAGCTAAAGTAATAGGGTCCAAAATAATAAGGGTCCTCTGAAATATAAATCTTTTGCTTCTCTGTAAAAGATAGAGACCGTTGCCAGAGCACCAATACTCAATGTAAAATGCTATTATATAATGGGGTTGCCACCTTTTAAACAGAGATAACATGCATCGAGGACTGTAGCAATATTTTAACTTACAAAAGTGTTTATATAAAGTCAGGAAAATTAATTGTTACGCATATTGACCACCAACTTAAACTGTCCGTATATTCAATCTCAAATCACAACTGTTATACTTTTAAATGGCTATAACACGGCACATTGACGAAGGATGCTAATTTTAAGCAAATTAGCATCCTTCGTCAATGTGCCGTGATGTTCGCAATGAATTTCCCTGACTGTACCTAAAACTCTGCTCAGTCTAGTGTACTTAAGCAGACGAAAGCTTGATCTTTGGCTAGGTTCTCACATTTTGGTTATGATATTAGGTCCTTACCTATGAAATTGCTGTTTACATAGAAAAAAACTTATTTTATTAATCGAAATATTGATCATTAGTGAAGATGTATTTTTGCCATTTTAATATTTGTCCGTTGATGGCTCTGCTATAAAAATCCTGGAGACGGGAATCGATGAACTTTTTAGGGGCGTTTTTCACCGCCACTTTGGATTTGAAAGGTAAACCTGTGAAAAGTTATCCAAATTCCGAATAAAAATGTAAATTAGTTGTAGCAAGGCCTGATGAGTATTGAGAGTGACGGAGAGTTTTCAGTCGTAACTTCTATAGTTTTGAGACGGTACGTTGTGCGGAGCTTCAACACGATTTTGTTGTTGCTGTTCAGTGAGTTCATACGGTTCCCACTTCCCGAGCTTTTTATGTTTCCAATTTGAAATAAATTAACCAGTATTGGTTTATCACTTACGTTAAAGGTTGCTGCAAGTTCCAACGTGGTTTGAGATGAATCTGTTTCCACTATAGCTTTCAATTCATAGTTATCGACTTTCATCTCCGGTCGGCGACAGGGCTCATTGTTAAGATCAAAATTTACAGAACGAATTCCTCACAGCTTCTATCAAAGAGTCGTACGAAAAACATGTGAGGTTCGTCACGAACGCCATTCCCATACAAAATTACCAATTTTAAATTCTAGCACAGTTAGGTATAGCACTAATTATGTTTTGTATCAGTGGTAGTTAGACTGAGAGCCAACCCTAACATATATATTTAGGAAAAGCCTTCGCAGATGATGATGATGATGATTATAAGCGGCGACGTCGTATATGTAGCATAATGGCGATCGAACAAAACACTGATCCTGTATTCAACTTTTCAGGGACCATAAAAATCACTTGACACTGCTTCTAGCTATTAACTTTTCAACGAAACCGACCAAAATCAAAATCAAAAGTCATTTATTCAAACTAGGCTAAGAAGCAGCACTTTTCGAACGTCAAAATTACAAAAGAAAGTCCCCCAAAACGCCCGCCCTTCACCACTTCCTAGTGCTTTCGCTGGGGAGAAGTGGTGCAACAAACTCTCCAGTAGCACAGCTGTCTGTTCAGTAAGAAAATACTTGATTGGATACAATACAAGGTATGCAAAGTAATTACCATTACAAGACACAGAAAACCAAATTAAATGATTTGCTGTATGTCAGCTAGCCACGCCAATATACCAACAAATAAAATAAAAACTACGTACTCAAGCAAAAAAAAAATATGTATATCAAAATATTAAAAATGTAAACAAAAACTGCTTACATATTTATGCAATGCTGGGTTCTGTTTACATAGCTGTCACTTGAAGTCACAAATGATAAACTAAGACCATCGAAGGAAACTACTTACCACCTACTTAATACCCGATGTTACCCTTTATATGTCTTGTATTGTGTACATCTTTTGTTGGAGATCCTAAATCAATCAATAAATAAATACACAAATGGACACCTCGAAAGCCTCCGTCCTTCGAGTGCTTATGGAGTTGTAGTAGGCAGTGTGATATGTATGTTATTGATGAACATGGCTGTCTGTCCCTCTGTCACCTTTTGTGAAAGTCATAGTGGTATGATTTATGACTAGCCGATAACGCTTGTCATGATATCATTTTAGCGCAGCCCTGCGTTAAAAATATGTGCGGTGATTTTAATGCACTTTCATTTAAACAGAGTGGCAGGCACTTCCAAGCGGAAACTGTTTCCATGGATTTAGTACATGATTCTGAAACGTTGAAATTTTACATCGGTTATTAAATAAAAAGAGCTGTTTCCATACATTTTTACCGCGTACTTTTCTATGAAACAGCAGAAGTAAAAAAACAAAAATAAAATTAAAAAATCTACACAAGGGTTCTAGAATCATCTGCTGAATTTATGATTACGGTTTGCGCGGCGTTGTTCCAAGCCACCCTGTATAACTTTTATATTCGCTGCAACAACTCGCTTGACAAGCTATTAACTGGCAATGCTTTTTAAAATAGGAAAAGTATTTAAACAGAGGGGCAATTCTCCTATTTTAAAAACGTTCGTATTCTAGTTTCAGTATCAATCTGTCAGAAATACCTTTAATTTACCCACATTTTTGTCGAAGTGCATGACGTTTAATTTCACGGAGATGCTAATTTTAATACAGGGCCTTCTGCAGTGCGATTCTGTAACCATCTCACCGTGAAAGCTTGGGTGAAGTGAGCGTGGAGTGAGCTGTCATTCGCAAGGGACTAACACTATTAAGTGATAAATGATAAATGATAAATGATTTATTTTCTGTAAGTAGGTTTGTACAAACACTTTTACATGTCAATCATATTTTTTAAACTAGATGAGGTCGGCGTTTCCTATCTGACTACTCTGAGAAGAAAGGCCGAAACAAACTCAGAGGTCACAGTCTCTTTTAAAGTCCAGACATAATCTTGGTCAGATCATGTGAAGACCATGCAGATTGGTGTCTGAAATGGTCTTTTGAGTAAAGAACCACACAGATTGAGCGGACCTGTCCAGTCAGTGCACGCATTTGTCAAAAATTGTGTAGCTCAACTCAGAACTTGAGGAGCCTTACGATTCGACGAACAATACCAATGAAAGGACATTTGGGTAGGCCGCATAAATTACTCAAACTGCCAGACCATGATTAAAACTAACTAAGAAGGAAAAAAGAAAAAAGAAATGACCCACATAGTCTTCACACTCACAATAATAATAATAAAAATAAGATACTATACAAAGTAAATATCCATGTCATTGTTTATATAAAATTCATCAATGTCAATGTGTATATAAAAATCCGGACATCATCTTTGATCTTTGAGGACCATGTAGATTGGTGTCTGAAGTGGTATTTTGAGGGAAGAACCACACAGATTGAGTGGACCTGTGCAGTCAGTGCACGCATTCGTCAGTAACCGTGCAGCTCAACTCAGAACTTAAGGAGCTCAACGATTCGACGAGCAATACCAAGGACAGAACATTTGTGTAGACCGCATAAACCACTCAAACTGCCAGACCATGATTAAAACGGAAACAATGACCCACATAGTCCTCACATTCACAATAATTAAAATAATATAAGACTTTAAACAGTAAATGTTCATGTCATGTCATAAATAGATATTAAGAAAGAAAAAAAATAACAAAAGTGTAAATCAGCAAAATAAAAAATAAACAACATTCACTGTCTAGACCTATTGGAGCAGCTCAATCCCAAGCGTTTTTGTCCTCAATATAGTCTTTTACAGTATAATAGGCTTTGTGGCATAGTTTTAGCTTTATAAAAGATTTGAATTTATTAATGCTTAGTTCTTGAATGTGGCTAGGAAGTTTATTATAAAAACGTATACATTGGCATCTAAACGAGCCACCTATTTTCTTGAGCCTTGTTGTAGGAACAACAAATTTATGTTTGTTCCTAGTATTTATATTATGGATATCACTGTATTTCTTAAACAGATTAATATTTTTATGTGCATACAAAAGATTATCATAAATGTACTGAGAAGGCACAGTCATTATATTAATCTCTTTAAATTTGTCTCTGAGGGAGTGTCTGGGACTTAATTTATAAATGGAACGAATTGCCCTTTTTTGTAAAATAAAAATTATCTGAATTTCGGCGGCATTTCCCCACAACAGAATACCGTATGACATCACACTATGAAAATAACTAAAGTAAACTAAACGGGCTGTCTCTAAATCAGTTAAGTCACGAATTTTCCTAACGGCGTATGCTGCAGAGCTAAGCTTTTTTGACAATTTATCTATATGGGGGCCCCATTGAAGCTTGGCATCCAAAGTTATGCCTAAGAATACTGTGGTATTTTCGGGTTTTAACTCTTCACCCTTTATGAGAACACTAGTTTCTACTTGTCTAACATTTGGTATCGTAAACTTAATACATTTGGTTTTTTTTTCGTTAAGAAGTAAATTATTAACATTAAACCAGTTAACTACTTTTGCGAGGGCACTATTTATACTGTCAGTAACCAGCTGTTGACGTTTGAGTTTAAATAAAAGTGAAGTGTCATCTGCAAACAAAACTATATCATGTTCATCCTTTATGAGGTAAGGCAAGTCATTGATATAAACAATAAATAAAAATGGTCCAAGTATTGAGCCCTGTGGGACCCCCATTCTTACTACAGATCCGGGTGACCTTTTCCCGTTAACATCAACTCTCTGAATCCTATCACTTAAGTAAGAAGTGAGAAGATCCAGAGAGGCGTTCCGGATTCCGTAGTGGTGAAGTTTCCTGATTAAGGTTTCATGAAGAACACAATCGAATGCCTTGGACAAATCACAAAAGATGCCCAAAGCATCGCATTTGTCCTCCCATGCATTATAAATATGTCCTAAAAGTTCAACTCCGGCATCGGTAGTTGAACGACCCCTTGTAAAACCGAACTGTTTATTATTCAGTAATTTATTGTTATTGAAAAATCTTTGCAATTGATTTAAAATAAGTTTTTCATAAATTTTACTAAAGGTGGGTAGTACGGAAATAGGTCTATAATTAGTAGGGTCTGATGTACTACCTGATTTAAACAACGGTATTATTTTACTGTGTTTCATAAGATCAGGAAACTCACCACATTGAATACAATTATTAAATATAACAGCTAAAGTAGGTGCTACAATGTTTATAATTGTCTTAGCAACATCCACAGAATTACCCCATAGATCTGCAGTCTTTTTTACATTTAACATGTGAAAAGTTTTAATTATATCTGTACAAGTGACAAATTCGAAGTGAAATTCCGAATCACAAACTGGAACGTTTTCCTTAAGTAAAGACTCTGCAGCAGTGGGTGAGGAGCTTAGAGATTTAGTGGTTGACACAGGAATCTCTGCAAAGAAATTTTCAAAGGCCGCGGCAACCTGGGAATCTGATCTAATTACATTGTCATCAATAGCAAGGCTGTAGTCACTACTTCGGTTGCATGACCTTCCTGTTTCGCTATTAATGACATTCCAAGTCATTTTAATAATGTTATTACTATTTTTAATTTTTGAACTCAAATAACGTGACTTGGCCATACTACAGACTGTTTTAAATATTTTAGAATAATTTTTAACATATAAATTAAATTCAGCAGTGTTTATACAAATTCGTTCATCATATAATTCATAAAGTCTTTTTCTACTTTTATGTATACCAATGGTGGCCCAGTCACTGAAGGAAGCGTTACTATTGACTGATAATGTCTTTGGAATGAATGTTTTATCAAATTGTGTGCAATACATATTAAAAAAATCATTATATTGTTTGTTAGGGTCATCATTAGTCAACAGAAGTGGTAATTTACTTAAGAGTTTAGTTTTAAATGTTTCTAAGCGTTTAGTTGTTTTTGGGTTAACAGTGATATCTTTTTTAATAACTTTTTTGTTTTGATTTGTAATAGTGATCAGCTGTCCGCAATGATCTGAGTCTATTAAATTAATCATTTCTTTGTGGTTTGGTATAATATCTGTATAAATGTTATCTAGGCATGTGGCACTAGTAGGAGTTATTCTAGAGGGCTCCAAAAATAGGTTAACAAGATTGTATGACTGAAACAAACTTATGATTTTAGTACTTAACCCAGAATTTTCTAACAAATTAACATTGAAATCACCGCAAGTGATGATGGACTTGTTTGTATTACAGATTTTGTGCAACACTTCATCCATAACCTTTTCAAAACAATCATACAATCCTGAAGGAGGTCTGTATACACTTAATATAATGAACTGCTCCAATTCTATACAGGCTATTTCAATTGTCCGCTCAACAGAGAGGCTCACAATGTCCTTTCGGTCCTTAAATTTAAGCTGGTTATGTACTAAAATTAATGAGCCACCATGTATAGCATTTACTCTGCTGAATGAACTACCAACCTGGTGATTACTAAAATTGAACATGAACTGGTGGCTTTTAAGCCAATGTTCTGTCATACAAAGAATATCTACATTATAACAATTCAGGAATAATTCTACTTCTAAGTCTTTGTTTAAAAAACCTTGAATGTTCTGATGCACCAGATTGATACTGTTTAATTTTTTTACACTTTCATTTGAGTTATTAATTGCCTTAGTTCCATTTTTGCTAGAGGTTGCCTCTATTGTCCTAATTTCTAATTTAAATGATGATTAATGTCATTAATTTTGAGCAAATTATTGACAGAACAGTTTAAAATATCTTTGCATTGCTCAAAAGGAGCAATTTGTTTAGCCAAAGTTTTGGCTGAAATAGAAAAAAAATATGATAGCGACATAGCTATCTGTCTTTTGAGATAGGTAGAAAGATAGTACATAACATGATTGTATCTATCTTTTGTCAAATATAAATTACTATTAATATAATAGTTTGTGTCAATTAAATGGATTAACTTATCATTGTAAGTTAAATTATGCAATGTCATGTTTATATCATATCTTAACCTATTTTCTTCCTGTGGCAAACTGTTACTATAAGGGAATGTAAATAACACAATTTTTCTTAAACTAAGGTTGCACAATGTTCTATGATATTGGAGCAATTCTCCTTTATTTAAATTTCCCCTATTTCCCATAAAAATTAATAAAGTTGTTTCCTGCTTAAAGTTACATTTAATAATTTCTTTCATAATATCAAATAAAGAACAACCAGGCATACAGTAATTTATTACAGAGTGTCCTGGATATTCATCTGTCAACAAGTGACCTAAGTCCTTTCCAATCTCATCACAAAATATTACAATATCATTGTTTACAATTTGTTTACACGGTATGAAGGAGCTATTAACAGAAGGAATTGAAGGAATTGGCAAATCAACACAGGGATCCGGTAATGTGGTATTGCATGTAGACAATGAATGCTCCGGTGTAGGCCCATGGGATGGTATTTGACAGCGATCACAGCTGTTAGTTTGTGAGTTCACCAGCTCATTCATTGCCAACACATATTCCCTCATCAGATCTTCAGAGGTATTATATTTGTTAGTCATTGATCTTAGTTTCTCCTGTAGATGGTCCAGTTGAGATTGCAAGTCCTGTGTGTCAATGTCGTATTTCCTAGTACTTTGCTCCAAATTAAAGGAATACATATCTAACTGTTTAAGTAAATTTAACCTTTCCCTGTTAAGTTTAACATTTTTGATAAAGAACTTTTGTCTTTTTACCATTTTTTGCGTTTTAACAATGTATTTATTAATTTTTATGTATTTTTTAAGTTTATTTTTACTAGTGACTACCCTCACTGAATTACATGATTTTGATTCATCGTCACCTGTCAAATCAATAGTGTAAGTGGGGTTTATGGCAGAAACCATTGACGGGGCAGTAGACACCAGCTCATTGAACAGACTTTGATTCAGCGAGGCGGTGATGTTATGATTTTTAGTCTCAAGTTGTGTAATCTGACTTTGAGCCTCATGTAGCTGCTGTTGTAATAAGTGTTTCTGGCTAAGAGCTTGTTCATACTCTATGCTACACTGGCTGAACCCGTCCACAACAACCTGGAGCCTATCCCGGGCTTCTATGGCATCAGTGTATTGAATATATAACTGAGCCATTTCATTTTTCAACTTCCTATTCATTTCATTGGCATCAAAGAGCACTCTTTCATTGTCATCTATTTCCTTAATTAGTTGGTCACAGGACTCCCTTGACGCCTTTAATAGGCTCAAAGCCTCACTAAGTTTGGACTCTTCGAGGCGAGCACGGGCGCTGCGAGTCATAATCATGACGAAGGATAGCTTTTATAAGGAAGAGAAAACAATTTAGAAGAGCTAGGTAGTTGTGACAGCAATTTGAAAGAGGATTAGTGTAAAGGAAAATGAAATTTAATAAAGTAAGAAGTTCTGTAACCAAACCAAACTAAGGTTATGTTTACGTTCAAAGGTCATTGGCTTCAACAAATAGCCGTATTAAAAGTGAACAGTGTAATATTTTGTAAAGAACGCAAACAAACAAAAGCAAGTAAAATATTAAGTATTGTACCTGATAACAAGATGACAATGCAAAATTCACTTGAGCCGGTAACTGTCACTCATTCACATTTAAATATTTACACTTATTTTGCACTTAGTAAGTGAATCTAATACAAAAAATTGATTATTGTTCTATTTACTTGATGAGTAATTGGAAATAGGCTTGAAAAACATACGAAATTAAATATTTAAGATTAAAATAACAAGAACAAATTCAAATCAGATGTTAGCTGTAGTGTTGCCACAGGAAAAAAAAAAAAAAGTGCTCACTTCACTTATGATTTCACGGTGAGATTTTTACAGAATCGACCGGCTGTTCTTAGTAACGTGTATTTTTGATTAAGATATCCAGTACCCATTTTTCAGCGTGACTGTAGTATAATATTTTTGCATGTGTGTTTTGTTGTGTTGTGGCGCAGTCTGGGAGAGGCCTATGTCCAGCAGTGGACTGAGATACGCTAAGTTGATTGATTGATTACAAAGTAATTTTACAATTGGTCGTTTTTGTTACAGTAAGCCAGAGAAACTATCGCGACATATCGTCTTTTAGCAGAGCATGACATTCAAAGAGACGGAGCAACACTTCGCGCTCGACGCCACAGCATGGTAAGACATCAATACTGAAATAAGTTTCAATAGTTTTCAGAAATAAACTACAGTCGTCGACTTTGATAACCAAAGCGATCATCGCGCGAATGCACGTCCTTCGTCGTGTTTATTTTCTTTGGCGAACTTGAAGGCCGCGTCCTAACCGAAAGCAATCCTCGCGCGATTTCGCGATTGTTTCGCTCTCTTATATGAATATGAAGTACTTGCGCGATCAATCCAGTCGCGTTTGTATGTCTTTTCATACAATCGATCGCATCTATCTTCGTAGCTTTCGGTAAGGGACGTGGGCAAACACGCCGTCGCGCCGACAAAGGGCGTCATCCGGTTTTTCAAAAAAATATTAGTGACATAAATATAAACGGGACGATTACTTTAGTCTTTTGCACTTCCCCGTGAAAACAGTGGTAACAGAAAAAAAATAAGAATGGTGTTTCTTTGCAAATTTGAAACGGTGCCAGCTTACAAATGAGCGAATCTTTGAATCATTTTTAATGTACATATTATGTAAAACGACGGCCTACAATAGTTAACGCTACTTAATAATTAATGCTTGCCTAATGCCTTGATATATGTATTTATGATAAGGAAACCCCTTCTTCTCTTTCATAGCATAAAGGGCTCTTCAATGAGTACAAGACCTCCAATTAGGTAAAGGGTCTTTCACTTAAAATACCCTTACATCGATTACTACTGTAGGGGCACTGACGCAGCATTTTGTATTCCAGTTGAATGCACAGTGCCCGACGACTTCAGTTTGCCCGAAGCCACCATCACCTATACACGCACTTACGATCTTACTAAATTCATCCATTGTAATACGTCTCGTGAGTAACGAACTATCCAAATTCTAATCGTATTTAATTTCTCTCCGTACACACACACCTTAAGAACATGATACCCACAAAACTACCTATACACGGAGAGAAAATTCTTAGAAAAATTACTGTGCTCGTCACTGTAAAGTGAGTGCAAGTGACATCTACAGAAAGTTTTCTGAGTGAGATTGGGAAAAAAACACTATTTATCCAATAAACTTTACTGTATAGCATAAGAATTTTTACTGTGCTAGCATGGTAATTTTTCCATTACCACTCAAATGCACTCAGATTATGAGACAGCACAGTAATTTTTCTAAGATTTTTCTCTCCGTGTAGTGCAGCGTGTATCAGAAAGATGTGGTCAAAATTAAGGATGTGGTATATACCATCAAACTGAATAGCTTTCTCCAAGGGACCAACATCGTAATCGCCAAAAAATATTCAGCCGTCCCATACATTTGGGTCGTGTAAGTTTTGAAGTTTTGTACGGGACAGTTAAAAAAAAATCGTCAACACATTGAGTTGGTCTCATGGAGAAAACACCCCTAACTCTGACCACACTTTTCTAATACACCTTGTTTATAAAAATGGGTTTTATTCACCAACCTAGAACTGGTTCCTAGAACTGGTTTCCGTAAGTCAACCCCGAAACGAAAAATCATAGAGTTAAAATACTTCTGCTCTCGTCAAATGAGAAACCATATTTCTGTGGTGTCGCAATTTGTTTTCTATTTCAACTTTGCCTTCGCCTCTATATGAGCGAGGTCGGTGCCAATATATAAAAGCAATTTTCACTACATTTTATTATGTCCTCACAGAGATAGAAATTCTTTTTATCCGAAAAACTTTCCGTTTTAAAACACAATAAAATGTCTTTTATATGGCTCGATTCGTTCGAGATATACGAATGGCTTGGAAATGTTTAGTGACATTTCTCGTGTTTTTTTTTTTTGTTAATTGATACCGTTCAAATGTATAATCATAATGTTCCGACTGTTTGGACGTAGGCCTACTCTAAAATAGGCTGTAATACACCACGCGGGCTCAGTGCGGGTTGGCAGATGTCAAATGTATTCGCATTTTTGGTTCTAGGACATGCCGGTTTCCTCACGAGGTTTTCGTTCACCGTTTTGAGAGCAGAGGTGATGAAACTAGGGTTCGAACTCACGACCTACAACTCGTCAATTGGGGCCTATACCGCTGGGGCACCACTGCTCACCTGCACCCTAATTGTAAAATCTGAATCATTTTGAAGGATCTTGCTTCGTATGTTCAAAAATTTGTTTGCTCTACAACGTAAATAACGCAATGAATTTTGTTGAACAAATGTTACTGATAGTGTTTTACACAATTACCCACCTGCTCATTGAAATGCTTCGTTACCTTAATGACCGCTTTGCCAAGCATATTGTCAGTTGTCACACGACCAATAAGTTGGAGGGACAGGCGATATTATTTATTTTATTTGTAATAAATAGTTTTCCGGGACGCCAGCCTGAAGTAACTTGTCATTTATGCTTTCAGCTGTTATGAACGAAATGAGTTTTGTTCAAGGGCATAACCTTGTATATATTTCCCAAGTCTGCACCGTTGATCAGTGGTTCTGTTGAGCGTTAGTCTGGGGTTAATAGGTTTTTTCTTGTGGTATTTCTCGATAGTACGAGTCCAGATTTGTGCCTCGTGAATGGCAATCGTCTATTAGGGAAATTACTTGAAATTTGCTTTTTTATTTTTTATTGGGTTTTTAGTTTTCTTAGCAAGTTTCCAGGGTCCATCTAATACCTACAACTTGTGACGAAAACATGTCGTGTATCTAAACTAAGTAATAAAAATGCTGAAGAGTTGGTTTGTACACACTAATCCTTGGAACTACCGATCGGATTTGAAAAAAATCTGTTTGTATATGATAGACCATTTAGGAAGGATATATAACATCACGCTATGGCCCTTAGTAGCCGGGCAAAAATAATAAGTCTGAAAAAACGGTAATTGAAATAGCGTGGGCAGGCAATGCGATGCGATGGGGTGGGTCTGGGGAATAAGAAATTTCACGCGGACGAAGTCGCAGGTAGAAACTAGTCATTCATAAATTGACATGGTTTCAGACATGTCTTGTTAACTATTGTGTTCACATTTGTGACAAGTTTTAACAATTAACAAAAACATCAAGCAATTAACAAAATGGTCAACATTTTATTTGCTTGAGTACGAGGCTTTTGACTAGGTTGTACTCGTATGTGTATATTTTATGGCTTTTTTTATTTGTAACATGCGTTTGTTTGTGCAGAATAATCATTTCTTATTTTTTTCTTTCTTCAATCTTTTGGCGTATACGATAAATGCGAACAGTGGACATGTAGAGTATAGGATAAGCATAATCAGCCTATAATTTTCCCACTGCTGGGAAACAGGCCTCCTCTCTTTGAGAGGGAGTGGGCTATAATCTACCACGCGGCCAGCCCCGAAGTTATTACCGAGTGTCTTTACGATATATGTGGGTTAATTACCGGTATTGCGTGGAGTTGTGGTATTTTTCTAAGTGAACAATATTTAACAAAGTGCATTCGTTAAGTAATTCAAATAAGTAATGAGTTTGTGAGTATGCATTTAAAGGTTCAAGATAATTGCATTAATTAGTGCAAAAAAAATAGTTTTCTCCATGTTCGTGATTTGATGAAATAGTTCAATCATTTGAGATCAGATTTCACGGTGAGATTTTTACAGAATCGACCGGCGATTCTGTAAAAATCTCACCGTGAAATCATAAGTGAAGTGAGCACTTAATAGTGTTAATCCCTAGCGAATGACAGCTCACTCCACGCTCAGTTCACCCAAGCGTTCACGGTGATATGGTTACAGAATCGCACGGCAGGAGATTCCAATTAATGGCACATTGGTTTTCATTACAATAACTGAGTGGAAGCAAAATGTATGGATTTCCCTGCCGATTAAAAAAATAAACTCAAAAATATTGCAACGAAAAAATTGTAAACTAGAGCATAAAGTATAAATTTACACCACTTTTGTCAAAATGGTAAAGTAAAGAGAGTATTAGTGGTAAAGAGAGTATTATATTATAAATATTAATTCAGTTAACGGCAATTTTAAAAGCTTATGTTTTTCTTTTTTGTAATTTCATCTTCACAAAATGTAGTTGTTTAGCTTTTTCTTACTTACCTTTATACTTCTTATTTCCTGACTGAGTGAAACAAACTGAGGCTAACTAGTCTTGTCAAAGTAAAACTGTCAGACTTTTACTTTCAGAAATACAAGGAGGGAGCTGGTTATTCAAAATACATAACGAATATTAATGACTTTATCTTAATTTCACGGTAGACGTAAATTGAAGTGAATTATTTTATTCATAAACTAGAGGAGAACGTGCTGAAAGTCTTAAAAGCTCTTTCTGAACCCATTATTTAATTAGTCTTCACGAAATACAGCTGAAAATAGTGCCCTATAGAATTTTCATACTGGAATTTGTAATCCGTTCATTGATAAAGTTAAGCCTATCAAATTGATAGATTATATTTGGGCATGACGACATAACGTCAATAGGCTTAACATCGCAAGCGATTCAAATTCCAAACAAAGGGCTTGTGAATTGAACCGAAGAGCTTATACGACTTCGGCGATGACGATGGTAATCGATTTTCTTTTTGTTGACAGATCACTCGAATGCTACAGAACTGATAACGAACGGCAACGCAGTGCGAATGAACCCGAGGGGAGACCCCGATGAGAGACACTTTCATATGTGCGACGATAAGTTATAAAAATAAGTGTAAAATATGGACTAGTTTTCTACAAATACTCAATTGATTGTAAATTACAATGATCTCGTAGATAGTGTGTACGGGAATTTAGTTAAGGCGCTAGATTTTATATTAAACTTTGATGATATGATCATAACGTTTTTCCATTCTATACACGATACCTATTCAATCTCTTAATTAGCGCTGTAATCGATACATCGAAATGAATCATGTTTTCGGAAAACTTATTTGGGTACTTATTGTTGAAGGATCCATTATTTGCTTGATCTTTTGTTGTTTGTAGATAATATTTTACGAGGGGCTCGTAGCAAAGTAATAACCACCGCACGGGTCGATCATCAAGGTTAAGCAAAGCTTACCGAGCTCGGTCCATGGATAGGTGACCATCCATTTCATACCGAGACCCCTCCGTGCCTCGGAAAGCACGCCAAGCCGTTGGTCCCGGCTGGCAGTCGCTTCATATAAAATACTGACGTGCTCGGCTGCATCCGTTTATACTGGTATCAAGACCCCCAACTTGGAAAAAGCTAGACAAATGTTGCTGTTCTTGATTTTGAAAGTTTCTTTAGCTTGACTATGACTTAGATTGTTGTGAACGTTTTGTTGCGTGCAGATGCAACAATGTGAAGGCATTTTTCCAATTATTTCCTACTAATCATAATTACTGATCTTTATAAATAATATTGTAAAATTAAGTTTTTTCTCTGTCAGGCCAATTTGCATCATTTCCTTGTTAATTATTTTTATGAAATACAAGAGATTTTTTAGAAATTTGAATAAACTTTGAATCAGTCAGGGTCATTCATAAAACCTCATTTATGATAAGGTCATTTGATAATAGAATAAACTTTAAAGTAGGCACGGCGACATGTCAAGTTATACATTTCCAGTATAAGCTGATTTCTCACTGTACGAAAAGCCTATACAATGCGAGGCTAAAACTGGAAATGTATACAACATGTAACGTTAAATGCGCAAAACCTCAGACACCCCAACTGATTTTTAATACAATTGACCTATTTCAGAGAGAAAACAAGTCGTTAAAAAAATTGTAAAGGTTTTATGTGCTGTTTTAGTTTTACTGGCCATTCTGATCGTTTCTTGCGTCTGCGACGACGCTTTACCGAGGGAGGAGTCGTCACCGGGCCGCTGCGCCGCGCTGAGATGGGCTTGCTTGACCTATTAATAAATAGACACGGCAACGTTTTTAATGAAGGTTTTTTGAAAAATGTGGCCTATATTAAAGAGTGGTTCAATTAATTCTGCTCGTTATTTTGATCAAACTGTTTTCAGGTTTTGCGCATTTAACGTTACACGTTGTATATAGCTTGATATGTCGTCCTGTGTATTAACTTGATAATATAGAATACGATAGAGTTTTGCTAGAAAACTGTTACCAATGTTAATGTAAGTCAAAAAAGCAGATTTTTTTTAACCTGAATTATCCCACTGATTGTGAGTGCAAAAATCAAGGTGTTCCTATATCAAGAATTATATTAGGTGGCACTGTAAGTACTGTTGGTAAAATTAATTGTTTATCAAATTGACACGTTACGTCAATTTTCCGTCTTACATTTCATACAATTATTAAGGAATGACATTAGTGATTTAAATAAACAGAATATTTAATTTCGAAGTAATTTTTACAAACCATTAACATTCCTGACTTTACCTACAAAACAAAACAAGTTTTTTCAAGCATCGTTTTATTAACCCAAAATTTCCTAGCGATGTGCGTCGACGACAGAGGCAACTGTAAGCGTCGACACGTATCGGCGACAACCGACGACGCGTCGTGTGACAGTCGCTCGTGTGAATGCACACTTAGATGAAAGTGGCGTCGTAGTGAAAATATTAGTCAGCCATCTTGTTTTGCGTGTGATCGTTTTGACCTCGTAATTGCTTTCACGTTTGACAATTCTCAGTGGATTGAAACTTCACGAAGATTGAGACTATCTAATTGACATATAGACAAATAGACTCTGTCATTTATTACAAGGTATATGATAATATATGGTATAATACGGTACGATACAAGAGATATGTGTGTCAAAGCAATTACAAGGGCCACCATACCTAGCTTTGGGTAGAGATTTCGTCAGCAAATTCCTGTGACTAAACTATTGACTTGAATGTACTTGCTTGATTTTTTGATAACAGTCTGGCCATCAAGAGAATGCGTTCCTGACACCTGTCAGTGCGACAATTCTAGTACCTAATAAAGGTCACATACGCAAAACACGTATTCGTTTGCATCAAAGTGACAGGTGTCAAGATCGCATTCTCTCTTCGGCCGGGCCGCACTGTGCCTACTGTAACTTTTATGTTGTACCGTCAGCAACATGTAGCAGTATATAATAATTATATTTTTATACACATGATCCATAGGTACCTTGATTAAAGACAATACAAAATATTTTTGTAAATCTAATAATTTTGTTATTCATGGTATATTTATCTTTATCAATAGATATAACGCTATAATTATTAGAACCTTCATTTCTTTTTTCAATTAAAATGTTGATGGTTACAATACTCGTTTTATTTCTCCTTCCTAACTCACATGACTGGATTTTTCACAAGGGTTTTTAACAAAGCTGATATCGAATCTAAAATTCTAATCGATAACGCATTAGAACGATTTCCATCAAGTTCGTGAGTCAGCGGATTTTCCAATCTAGAATATAAATTGATACACAGTCTAACAAACCTACCTACCTACCTAACCCTACCTATAACCTATCCTGAACACTATTTTTATTTTTTTCGTACTTTGTTACAATTAGTATATTCACCCTATAATATTCCCACTACTGGGACACAGGCCTTCTCTCTGTAACAGGGAGTGGCCCATTATTTAGTTATTTCTTAATACTTCAAGCACATAAATGTATAGAGGCGAACTTAATGCTATAGGCATTTCCTACCAGTCAACCTTTGGGTGATGCAGAGACAAATAGTGGTAGGTGCAATCATGAAAATTGAGGAATAAATATTTTAAATACTTATAAATTAATTATATAGCGAGTTCAGTACGGGTTGGCGGATATTGTATGTCTTTGAATTTTTGGTTCTAGGACATTCCGGTTTCCTCACGATGTTTTCGTTCACTGTTTTTGAGAGCAATCAGAAGTCAGATCTTCACTCTTTCAAACAAAAAATAGTGTGACATACGGAGGGAATTATGAATGAAGGTCACTCCACTGCGGAAACACTCATCACAAAAAAAAAAAAACGTCGTCAGTCGAAGAAGCAGACAGGAACCAAGGTCAAAATAAAAATCCAAGATGATGTCGGCTGCGACAATTTCAAAACGACGACAATTTGTACATTTTACTTAGCAGCCTTCTGGATTTTCATTTATGACGTGATTATTCACATAATAATGTTATCTATATCACAATAATTATGTTTTGTTAGTACTATATCGCGCCAAAATATGTCGTTACGTGTTTCCACATTACTTAATGAAAAGTTGTTCTAGAATACTTTAAATTGATTATATCTTTTGATGGAGTGAAGCGATTGCGATGAAACGAAAACTAATCATTATTCCAAGTTCTACACTATATTTGAGTATAAAATACTTTTTACGTGGAACTGTTCAAACAGTTAATCTCTCACATACAAACAGACAACAATTTATGAAATGGCATCTGTTGGTTATCCTTTAACACCCCAACAATTTTTTATAAATATTTTTTTTTCCTATACACAGAAACGCCTTGTCTACAGATTTATTATGTATATAGATACACATAAAATAGATAGATTAATCTGCGGGTACCCGAGATTCTATTGCAGAGATAAAAAATTAGAAGCAAACATTATTGCTACGGTGCTACCTACTAATCGTATGTACTACATTTAATAAAGTTGATTGAAGGAAGTCAGTAACAACCAAGATTAATAAAAAAGAAGCACAAAAACTGTATTACGCAAAAAGGAAATAAATGAAAATTCGGACAAGTACACTCAAGGGCAGCAGGAATTTTCCCGCTTTCGTTAGATCACCGTTTGAAGCAATTACAGGGGACAATTTGCGACAACCGTAAACCACATTAAAGCTACAGTACTGTGCCGTCTTGATCACGTCAGAAGTCTGGGATTAATTTCTTACTGGGCCAACAAGGTTAAATCAATTTGGCTCTTGTGCGTAATCTAGAATGTTACGGGGTTGTTAATGAATTACATAAACTAATGGGGTACTGGAATTCTCAGTAGCAGCGGCAGTGGACTGTCCAATTAGTTCAAGATACTGTGGAACATTTCCCGCTGTAGCTTGACCTAATTATTGCTACAATACAATCTCTTAAAAGTTCACATTCCAAACAAACATTAATACTTACATTAATGTACCTACTTAAAAGTTTATAGTTCATGTTGTTAGAAGTGCTTAATGTTGATTGTATAGTAATTATTGCAGCCCTCCCACTGTCGAGTCGAGTCGGTCGATGAGGTACACGATAATAGTTAATGACGTGGTAGAAGATTTGGCAGTTAGCAGGTTGGTACCGGAACTGATTGCCCAGGCTGCTTTAGACGATCATTCATTTATACACGAAGAGAAAATTCTTAGAAAAAATACTCTGCTCGTCACTGTAAAGTGAGTGCGAGTGACATCTACAGAAAATTTTCTGAGTGAGATTGGGATAAATTCACCATTTGTCCAATAAATTTTACTGTACAGCATAAGAATTTTTACTGTGCTAGCACGGTAATTTTTCTAAGATTTTCTCTCCGTGTAGTCACTAGTAAGTAGTAAGGCTCTTGAATACACTCAGTTGCTACGATTTTTAATGAGCTTGGATGAAACATAAAAGGTCCACCAGCCTACAAAATATATCTACAATAAATATTTGAATGTGTATTATATTTCAAACCTTTTAGTTTAATGACGGTAGGAAGGTAAATAACAATAAGCGTCAAACTATAACGTAACCTGGTTATTTGTATTGCATGTAGGATCTTGTTTCCATTGGAATGGAGCCAGATCTCTAAGAGAATCTTTAATACTCTGTACCCATTCCCGAAGCTATTCTAACATTCACATAGGTAAGGATTTCAAGATGTTGTAGAATGTAGGTATTTGCAAAGTATTTGTAATTATTGTATATTATTGCAATAACATAGAATCTATGTATGACTTAGAACACAAATGTATACCTACTTTACTTTATACACAATGAGAAAATGGGCTCTGGCTCTGAAAACATAGCTGTTGGCAAACGAAAATGATGGCGATTTTTTTTCTTTTTACTGTCTGAAATGTGCCGAAAATGACAGCCGTTGGTCTCGGCTGCCATTTGTGGATATTTTGCTTTTTTGGGGGTCAATGACCGCTAGTAGTATTGATACTTGAAGTATAAGTTGAGAAAAACTTTCATTTATTATATCGTGTTTAGATATCGATACCGATTACGTTTGCGGAGTTTCGCTAGTTAATTAAATTTGACCCTGTATACAGATTACTAACCCGTAGCTAAATAATAACAGCCGCACAGATCGATCGACCAGGTTAAGTTACGCTTTCCTCGGTTGGTCTGTGGATGGGTGATCATCTTTACATACCCGAGACCCCCCGTGCCTCGTAAAGCACGTTAAGCTGTTGGTCTCAGCTGTTGTTCGTGGATCTTTGACAGTCGTTACGGGTAGTCAGAAGCCTGAAAGTCTGACACAGTATTACCAAGAGGTATCATATTACCCAGTAACGGGATTGTGGAGGTCAGAGAGGCAGTCGTTTTATGTAAAATGCTGGTATTCAGCTGCATCCGGTTAGACTGGAAGCCGACCACAACGTAGTTGGGAAAAGGCTAGGCAGACGATGATGATGTCTGAAATGTCTTTTATTTTGCTTAAATAACAATGTCGTTCTTTTGATAAATTCAGCAATGTCTCAACGATTTGCCACAAAAATATTATGATATAGTATTTCAACAGGCCAGGTTCTCCTAGTATTTCTTTACCGTACAATGTCCTGTGGATTGCTGTAAACAGTTTCAAATATGCTTAATATTTGTGCAAAGGTCATCAAGTAAAAAGTGTGACCAATCTAACAATCTAACATAAAACATGGTGCTATTACAGCTTAATAAAACATGCCTATAAAAGTAAAATATTGACCTATAATTTCCCAGAAGACCTATTGTAGAGTCAGAAAATGGTTTGGAGTTATTAAGTATTCTGTCAGATAAAGTATTCGCTAGAGAGGCATTTTATAATAAGTTGATACCTGCTGTAAGAAAAGTTCTAACGCCTGTTGAGAAACGAGATTTCCAAAGAATTGTATGTAAGATGAAAAGAAAATCTAGGCACTGTATTAACCTAATAAAAGGTGTTTTTGACGTGGAAAGGTAAAATACCGATGAGATTCGGTAAAAAAGTTCGCCAGTTCTAGATTGATGAGAAGTGACGGTAGATAAAACTTTCTGAGCCATTTTCTTTTTGTGGTGTGGCTGTGATTAATTTGGCTACAAACCAGGCGGTCTATTCTATAAAAAAACTCACAATGAAAACTTAGGTGAAGTGAGTTTCAAGTGAGTGGCCATACCATCTAATGCTAGGTATTGACATTATTAACAGCTTATTTCGAGCTCACTAAACCTATTTTTTTTACAGAATAGGTCAGCAGGTCTTATTTTATTATTATAAAGTAAAACATATGTAGTAAAACCCAACTAAATAGTTTTTTTTATTATTATTAAAACCCCGATAAGATCACGAAAAAGTTCTTCACAATAACATTTTCATCGTTTGGAAAGTGTTACTTGAAAATAGGGTTGAGGATTACGGTTCTGTCACAATTCCAGGCCTTTTAACCAATTTTTTTCGGAGTTACGGGTTAAGTAAGTAATTGGATAGGAAGTGATTTTTACCAGATATTGTTCAAAATATATAATGTATACTTAAGAAAAGATTGTTTTACATTCACAAAACTCCGATCACTGAAGACGTTAATAGGACCCATAGACAACACAAAAAAAATACAAATAAGTATCACTACAAAACACACAATGGGCGGCGCATTTTGCGATCTCTTCCAGGCAACTTTCAATAAAACTTTTTCTTATGTTTTTGGGTACATCCCTATTAGGAGCTATACAACAAGAGGGGTGTTTTTCTTTTAGTTAAGTCAGGTAAACTAATTGTTAAGCGAATACACACCCTACGTAAATTTGCTCAACAATTATTTTCCCTGAATTTACCTAGTAAATAACAAACAACGCAAAAACGTATCAAATAAGCCAGGCCGCACCTTGCCGCGCCCGGTGTATGAATAATGGTGATGCTCCAAAAAAAGGGGCAAAGCCTCTTAATATCTGGGATATTTCCAAACTTCGAGTCGAAGTCGGTCCATTATTATCCAATAGGCCATTCAATTACAGTTTGCCCCACATTTGCAACCACTAGAGTCTACAGTGGACTTGGCAGGCGATATTAATATCTTTCAAAAAAGTATTCTTCAGCCGTGCGATTTTGTAACCATCTCACCGTGAAAACTTGGGTGAAGTGAGCATGGAGTGAGTCGTCAAAAGTGTCAATCTCTAGCATCAACATGACTCACAGGTCACTCTAAGCTCACTTAACCTTAGTTATCACGGTGAGATTTTTCCAGAATCTACCGGCAGTACTTATTTACGATAAATATGTACGAGTATTATAGACTAGAGTGGAACGATAGGAAATTCGAGACAAAATAATATGCTCGTAATATAAGTTCCTTAAATTGCACGCTAAAACAATAAACGTGAAAACTTATACTACCCTATATTTATTTACTATATGTAAATATAACGACATACACACGACATATTGGAATTAAACTTTAATGGATATGACGTGCGGAAGCGAGTAGGGAAACCTTCCACAAATTTGTAATTGGTGGTTTAGTCAGAAAATTATAGAAGTTATTAATGGATGTATATATATCAAAATAAAAACTGTACGGCACGAGACAATATTGGTAGTTTATTCCGTACTTATTTTCAACGTTGTCTATTGAATTACCGAATGATATGAAAAGATTAATATTAATTGTAAAAGATTCATGATAGTCGCTGTAATATATATTTAAAACTGTAATATATGATGTAACAATACGTACCTATAATTTCATGATAATTTATTATATCATATGTGATGGATCGTTAAATTTAATCTATTAAATAATAAAATCAGCATCAACTTTGAAAGTAAGTTTTGTTTCTTTCTTCTTTTTGCATCAATTTTGAAAGTAAGTATTGTTTCCATTTTCTATCTTTAATATTAATATTGATAATTTTAATAATTCGTCTGTCGAAACCTTAGAAAGTTATTTACCTACACAACCACTTTTATGTGAAGGTTTTCATGCTGTCAGAGCTTCCAGAATGAGATTCTGCAAGTTGGTTATGTAGATCCAACTGAACAGTGCGTTATAAAGTTAGAGAAAATGATCTAAAATCTTACCTATTTCCAGCTAAAGAAGCATCAGAATTTTACTACTGAAAAACATTGTTCAGTGGTTTGCTTGATTGGTTGTACAGTTAAGTTGGCTGCTTACCTCCTGTTTGACGCTGTAAAGCAAGATAAAGGAGTCCTGAAAGCTTCATGCTTTCCTTTATATAATATAGAGTACCAATTTGTTGTGACGTTTGTTACACATATATTTACACGTATCTACGTACTATCACTACATAGTATAAAACAAAGTCGCTTCCGTCTGTCTGTCCCTATATATGCTTAGATCTTTAAAACTCCGCAACGGATTTTGATGCGGTTTTTTTTAATAGATAGAGTGATTCAAGAGGAAGGTTTATATGTATAATACATGCATAATATAGTAGAGAAACACTAATTATTTTAACGAGTACGTTATCGATTGAGTTTTGATTAAGCACTTTACTGTTCATCCTTTAATAAAATAATTCCTTTCAATCTACTGGGTATGCTTCTGCCACTATTTACTTAGGACAGTTCCGTTTATCCATAACTACTACTACTCGTATAGTTCACACACACATATACACACCCACACACACACACACTTCACGTACACTTCTACTCATACTGTTTGCACAGAAGACCAAAGAGTACAATAAGCTGCTGTGTAAGATGACATCTGGATCAGCTAAACCAAGTGCTAAACAGCCTAAATGGAGCCGTTCGGCGGGCTGGCTTGACATCCATTTGGACAAGACGAAAGTTATGTACAATTCGCACGTCTTGCCGAGTCCAATCCAGATCGAAGGGTCGCTTCTCGGTTGTGAAGGAATAATCCTTCACAACCGAGAAGCGACCCTTCGATCTAAGACATAAGTGAGACATAAGTCTACCTAGGGCAAATAACCCAGCTCGGTAGAGACAACTTTGAGAAAGAAGCTAACAGAAGGATCCAGTTGGGTTGGGCAGCATTTGGAAAACTCTTTTTCCCTCAAGTCTTCTCGTCGCCTATCCCGCAGTGTTTGAAGACTAAGGTCTTCCACCTGTGCGTCCTGCCCGTCATGATATATCGTGCCGAAACGTGGACACTGACGGTCGGCTTGGTCCACAAATTCAAGGTCCCTTAGCACACTATGGAGTGAGCTACGCATTGAAGGATAAAATCAGGAATTAAATTATCCGGAAAAGAACTGGAGCTACCAACATAGCTTGCAGAGTAAGCGAACTGAAGTGGCAGTGGGCTGGCCATGTTTGTCGAAGGACCGACGGCCGGTGGAGCAGACGAGTACTGGAGTGGAGACCGCGTATCGGCAAGTGTAGTGTAGGACGGCTCCCAGCTAGATGGACGGACGACCTAAAGACGGTGGCTGGGGCGGATTGAATGCGGAAGGCGGAGGACAAGGTTATATGGCACAGCCTAGGAGAGGCCTATGTCCAGCAATGGACTACAATAGGCTGAGTTGATTAATTGAGTTACTACTTATACATAACCGAATAGTTTGACTTTATGAATAACTAAGTACTGCCTTAGGTGACAGGGTGTTGTGGCGCAGTCTGGGAGAGGTCTATGTCCAGCAGTGGACTGCGATAGGCTGAATTGAAGTACTGCCTTAGGTGTGAATGAATAAAAATAATGGAATCTTTAGGCGTTAGATTTCTTTTCCAAATTTTATTACTAAGAAAATGTTGCCTCAAGTTTTTCACATTTTGCTTATCATGTTTTTATAGTTTAAGTACTTACTCAAGTGAGAACTGAAAAATCATTACAGAGGATAAATCGATTTTCAATGACTGCTTACTCATTCTTTTTAAGTTGACTTACGTGTATTGAATGAAATGACAAAAATAAAAACCAAAGCATATTTTCGTAGCAACGAAATAAGTTTACGTGTATCGTGTATTGTATCGTATGATCATTACTGTCGATTTTCGTCAGACATGACTCTGCAAGCTTTTTCAATAGTTTTTGATTGGAATCGTTGAAGTGTGCTATTAAGAGACATCTAAACATGATCTAAACACGATCTATCACATAGAATAATCTCAGATTTTTCTCTATGCATAATTCGGAGATAAGGGGGAACGGTATTTTTTTTTTTACTTTTTCCACTAAAAGTAGAAAACTAAAAAAAAATTTTTGAGAATGGGCAAACAGCACTCTTTCGTATGATACCCCGCACGCCCTAATAGCCCTACATCGAATTTTTAAGACCCCCTTTCAGTCCCTGTTGCAAGAAATAAATACAACGTGTAACGTTAAATGCGCAAAACCTCAGACACCCCAACTGATTTTTAATTCAATTACCCTATTTCAGAGAGAAAATAAGTCATTAAAAAAATGTAAAGGTTTTATGTGCTGTTTTAGTTTTACTGGCCATTCTGATCGTTTCTTGCGTCTGCGACGACGCTTTATCGAGGGAGGAGTCGTCACCGGGCCGTTGCGCCGCGCTGACATTGACTTGCTTGACCTATTAATAAATAGATACGGCAACGTTTTTAATGAAGATTTTCTGAAAAATGTGACCTATATTAAAAAGTGGTTCAATTAATTCTGCTCGTTATTCTGATCAAACTATTTTCAGATTTTGCGCATTTAACGTTACATGTTGTATATTTTTATTACTTTCTTATTTACAAAATAGTTGGGCAACGTCATCTAAAAATGTTCCAAATTTCAAGTTGATAGCATTAGTAGTTCTTGAGATATCCAGCTGTGACAGACGGACAGACAGACTGAGTCGCACTATAAGGGTTCCTTTTTACCATTTTGATATGGAACCTTAAAAATAACCTCTTGAAATCTTGTTTTCATATTGTTTTTGCTTTCTATTTTTCACTCGTAGGCATGATAAGCACGATCACACATGGCACTAATTTACGAGTAAAGTTTTCAGAGTTCTCCTAACAAAATAAATTCAGGCTTTTCAGATTTACGCTTTTCAGCTGTTGTTTTTAATCATTTATTAGCATTAAATTAAATTTCTAGCCTAATTAATAAGAACCACAGACTCTGACAGGACTGTAAATTTATATGTTACGTACTGTTCCCTTTAAGGTAGGTATTACCTAATGTATTATATCTTAGGGATTTTTGGATAGTTTTCACCCCACAACTAGTAATTAAGCTTTTGTGTGTAGTGGAAATGGTTTTGATTTGATTCAGTTGTCAGCTTGCTCACCGTTCCATTTGCGGAACAATCCGACTGGTCTACGGATGGGGACAGTAGCGCCGTGCTTACGCGTGCCTATACACTATCTAAGCTATAAACTTTGCTAATAAGAAATGGTCTTTCTGTGATTTGTGCTACAATACCCTCAAGATACAAACAATAACATTAACCACTGCACCCGTGGAAAAAATGTGTAGTGAAGTTTAGCAGGATTCAGGACGACTCGACGGTTCGCCGAGCCCTAGGAGCACGAGGCAGTGGATGGGAGTTTGTTGGTAAGCTTATTCGAATCCTCACCTTTAACTATTACACATTATATTATTAATAGTTTTCAGGTAGACGGAATCAATTCATGTATTCGCATAGAATACATAATGGTGGGTCCACACGATACAGACTTTCATACAGACTACAGACTTTCATACAGACTTCTATAGAATTTTGTCTGTGCAACTAAGCAGTACAGACAAATGTCGGTGTGATAAAAAGTCGCACAGACAAAATTCTATAGAAGTCTGTATGAAAGTCTGTATCGTGTGGACGGGCTATAATAGTACTAGTATTTGCTGATTTTTTTTTCCGTTCTGTTGAACAGTTAAACACTTTGAAGAAACACTTGAAGATTGTTATAGGCGTCTAATGGTAAATTGTTCCAAGAAGTGTATAATACCGAATTCTTTTAGGCTTTGAAGGTAGGAAACCTAAGACCCACACAAGCAACCAGTATGAAAATTATGAAAGTAATGTAAATATTGTATAATTAGGAGCGTATATCAGGTAGGTCCTTACCTACAGTAACTAATCGTGACAGATGAGTATGCAGGTTGGTAACTGAGTAAATTTTTGTATCTAAATATGTATAAGCCGGACTTAAGTAAAAAAAATACGCACGTAAAAAAAATGGAATATATTTTATTTTTCTACATAATCTCCCCTTCTATTAACACATTTTTCCCAGCGCAGGGGATGTTTCTTGATGCCAGTATCGAAAAATGTAGTCGGTCGTGCCTTTAGCCAATTGCACACAAATGATTCCACTATCTGGTCAGTGTGAAAACGGCGTCCTCCACTTGAATTTTTTTTTGTGCCATTCCTACACTTGAGTTCTTGAAAGCGTATTTTTATCGCACTGTAGAGTCAATGGATGCAAAATTTCGGAAGGTTTTATGCCCTCCCGTGTTAAAAAAAATATGATAAGTCGTTGCTCAACAGACTTATATACCTCCTGCTCATACATGATGCTACTGGCGCGCAATAAACTAAAGTGAGCCGGAGCAGTATACCTCCCTCCCCTAGATGATCCCCCCTAACACATACAACAGCACCAAGCGCGTCACTTCACTCAGCGACCAGTAATAAAAAAAGTCCTGTTTATATTTGATGCACCTAATATTTATGAAAAGGTACCAGTTCAAACATTCTTGTTACCAGAGCTTGTTATAATATGTATGGCATCAACTCCTCGCAAAGTATCTGTAAGACTTTGATTACTTTGCAATCATTGCAAATACTTTGAGTTTATTGCTCTTTAATTCTTAGTTAATTAATCAGTTTGCAGCAGAATGCGAAGTTGTGCTGTAAATGTATTGCGGAGTCAATCAATGAAAAAATGCGTCATAGATACAAAAAATGTTTTTTAGGATGTCGCAGTCTGGTTTTTATTACTTCGGCGAACCAGTAGCATCTTTGTTATTATTATTATTTATTTCAGATAACAGAGATCCATTGGGTTAGTAACAATAGTCTTAACCTATGTTAGTACTTAACTAATAATACAGATACTGTACAGGTGACAAGTGACCTCACCAACGGGCTGTCATGTCTCCCGGCTCTGCTTAACAGCGAGGCCGCTTTCTTACGTCGCACAGCATTGAAGCAGTCGGTGCGTGCCTCAGCGAACATAGATGATGCGCTACAGAACCGAGGCAGACGCAACAGCACTCTAAATGCGTTGTTATACTGGATCCGCAGAGCATTGTAGACACGCTTTATGACAGTTACATTACTGTCTGTTATCGATCTGGGTAAACACTAGTAGACCAGACTGCTAACCTAACTTCGCCCAAAAAATATAATATTGAACATGTTTGTCTGAAAGAAAGAAAAGAAAGATAATACGTTTATTTGCGGTAAACATGACGCTTAAAAACAACACAAACACAAAAAAAAGAACAAGTCGGAAAATATGCTTCACATCCACGCAAAACGGCCATAGCTCAGCATAATGCTTGTCTGATGGTTTGTTACCGTTTTCTCACTGTCATCATCATCTGCCCAGCCTTTTCCCAACTATGTTGGGGTCGGCTTCCAGTCTAACCAGATGCAGCTGAATACCAGTATTTTACATGGAGCGACTGCCTATCTGACCTCCACAACCCAGTTACTGGGTAATACGATACCCCTTGGTAAGACTGGTTGTCAGACTTTCGGGCGACTACCCGTAACGACTGTCAAAGATCCACGAATGACAGCCGGGACCAACGGCTTAACGTGCTTTCCGAGGCACGGAGGGGTCTCGGTATGTGAAGATGGTCACCCATCCACAGGCCAACCGCGGCAAGCGTAGCTTAACCAGATCGATCGACCTGTGCGGCTGTTATTATTTAGCCACACGGGCCCCTCAACCGTTTTCTCACTGTATGAATGTCTTTTCTAAATCTTATCTTTAGTTTAAGAAAAAGATTCAGATCACTACAAACACTTTCAACCTTCAAATGCTGTCTTATCAAATCAAGACGCAGATTTTAAAATATTACCCACTTTGATCTACAACAAAACTGAATTCTTTTCCGTATTTTTCTCCCTATAATCTAGCCATCCGCTGTCTCATTTGTGGTGGGCGGTGCTCGTCTTATTTCATCTCTAATTACGTTTCAGACATTTGACACGATGATGAGTTTCCTCCATTAAAATTTTCTGCTTACGTTTCTCGGTTTCCACAATGATTATTGTTAGAATGCTGCAGCTTTACTTCTGATTTTCCGAAATGAATACAACCGGTCGATTCTGGAAAAATGTCAGCGTAATAATTAAGGTGAAGTGAGCATAGAGTGAGCTGTGAGTCGTGCTGATGCTAGGGATTGACACTATTGACGACTCACTCCACGCTCACTTCACCCAAGTTTTCACAGTGAGATGGTTACAGAATCGCATGGCTGTAACGTAGTATTCCTTAAGAGTTAGTTCCTCTATGTCAATTCTCGTTACGTCGAATCTCCTGAATCCGCTGGATACGAGAAGGACAGGACCGGCTGACATAGTAAAGCTTGGGGGAGACCACTGTTCAGCGGTGGCCGTCTTTCGGTTGAAATGATGATGATTTTAAGATATTACTGACGTTTTCTCATCAAAATTCTTAACAAAACTTCTTGTAAGAGTAAAACTTGGCTACATACTGGCATGTTTTAGTTTTACAAGAAGTTTTGGAGAGAGTCGTCTCTTTCCTTATACTTGTGTGACAGGCGTGACAGTGTATTACCAGCAAGTTTTTTTTTTCTGCTTGGGATCTTCAAGGTCAACCTGAGTTTGTCAGCTGCCTAACCAAGCTATCTTGTGGTCTTAATTATTCATTGTTAATAATAATAGACACGCCTCTTCCGTTTCGACATATTCCTTGTATTGTATAATATGAAGTAGGGAATAAATATCAGGCATGATCCAGTAGGTGTGTACAGTATGATGTCTAGTCTAACATTTAAACTTGAGCGTGAAATTGTGGAACTACTTGTAGCAACTTTTATTTTTTTTCGGGGGGAACCTTCAAAAGGCACCCGACCTCTGGGGGAGGTCGGGGAGTGTGGGATTTTTACCTCACTAAAACCCCTCCGGTGATCACCATCAGCAAATAGGGGTGGCCCCGGTTCCTTTTAAAAGACCAATTCCGGAACCCCCCCCGTGCAACGCCTGTAAGGCACATCCCTGGGGAGACTAAAGGGGCCTCCCCTGTACTTCTAGCAACTACTTTTTACATCCTGTAGTACTACTTCAACATGTCTTGACCTCGAAGAACTTGGTATTAAGTCTCTTGTTCGAACTGAATACTCCTGCGACAAACTCATGGGTTTTTAATTGATTGTAAACCTTATAAGTTCGAGCTTTTAGTAGTCGAGTGCTGGACATGGGCCACGCCAATTGCATTCGTCGTAAATTGTGTTCCTAATTTGCGTTTGGTTGGTGTGTCTAAACTGACATTGGTAAGTAAATGAAATTTGTATTTAAACTTTTTATTACATATGTTCATTACCTTTACAGAGAGAACCAAGAGAATAATTACTAAAACTCGTTCTAAATATTTCAATGTGGTTCTTTTTGATACATTTTATGCAAATAAACAAATGTCATAAAATCAAGTACCAAAGCCAATAAAAGTATTATCAGATAATACTTTTATTGGCTTTGGTACATTCATTTGGGATCTTGTTAAAGCCGAAATAATATTTCGGAGGATTTATGACAGGCTTTTTTCTCCTTTGACCCAATTGAACAAAGATAACTCACATATTTTTATCTTCATGATATCCACCATTGTTGTTGCTTGGTTCACTGAATAGAAAGATCAAAGGGTACTCCTTTTGTTTTCATAGTTGGGTAAAAGTTCGGTAACCCCTGCCCACACCGATGTCATTTGACAAAGTATTAGACGTATCTTATAATAACAGGGTATGAGATAAACAGTGACCTAATTTGCCAATAAAAAACCAAGGCATCATTTTATCTATTAAACAAAACCTAAATTACATGAATTAATGAATTTGTCACATTCTTTATTTTATATTCGAGTTTACTTTGACAACTAACAATAGCTAGCTAGTTAGTTTGTCTTTGGTTTTTAATTTACGTAATGAAATGAAATTACGAACTTCTACATATTATTAGGTTGTCTCATAAGTTCTTGCCATATTTTATTTTTCTCGAATTTTCTCGTATTTGAACAAAAGTGATTTCAAGAAAGTTCTAGATCTTTTTAGTAAGGATGAGTATCTTTTATGGTGAGGGTATAAATAGCCGCGGACGCAACGCAATAATTAGTCTTTAGTGAAAATGGATCAGCGTCAACTGCGAGCTATTATGCTATATGAGCATCGACTTAAAGTCTCTTCAACAGAAACGGCTAAAAAGATTAACACTGCATTTGGACCGGGTACTACTAGCGATCGGGCTGTTCGTTTCTGGTACAAGCGTTTTGATACCGGTAATATAAGCTGCGAATATCAACCTCGCCCAGGCTGACCCACCAGCTTCGATGAAGATGCTTTGCGTCACGAACTTGAGCTACATCCAGACTATAGTACGCGCGATTTAGAGAAGGCGCTTGGAAAATCCCACACGACTATAGATAGTTACCTCAAATCGATGGGATATCGCAAAGTGATGTCACGTTGGACACCTCATGCGTTAACGGATCATGACCGGGCCGTTCGTGTAGCCATCAAAGTTTGTTACTTCGTCCGCACAGACGAGACTTTATCAAGGACATTATTACATGTGACGAGAGCTGGATACATTATGAAACTAACACGCGTCATGCCTATTGGATTCCTCGCGGGCAAAACCCACCAGCCCAGCCTAAACTTAATGAACACGGTCGTAAGATTATGTTGTCTGTTTTCTGGGATTGGCAAGGAATGATTTTCTGGGAACTCCTCGAATCTCATCAGACTATTAACGCCAATCTGTATACGCAGTAGCTTCGCAAACTAGCAGAGATGTTAAAAATTAAGCGGCCAAAACGACTTGGAGTCCAACTTTTGCATGACAACGCACGACCTCATTGCGCCAAATTAACACATAAACAGCTGGAGGAGCTAGGATGGCTGACTGTTCCACATCCACCGTATAGCCCGGATCTTGCGCCTTCAGACTTTCATTTATTTCGAGCTCTTAAATTTCATTTACTAGGAAAAAAATTCGAAAATTCTGGAAGTATTAAAATTTAACTTGAAAATTTTTCGAGTCCCAGCCAGCCTCATTTTGGGAGAAGGGTATTCAAATTTTGCCCAGTAGATGGCTGACTGTTGTTGATAACGAGGGAGACTATATAATTGATTAAATGTATTTTTGTTAATTAAAAATTATTAATAATAATTGGTCTTTCAACTGGCAATAATTTATGAGACAACCTAATATAATACTTTATTTTTGCTTTTGCTATCAACTCGAAAAGAAGGAGACCCACTTAAATACCTTAACTTATATTTCCGTAACATATTGCATGCAGTAAGTATAACATTAATTTTGTTTATATGTATGTATATATGTATCTATCGATGTATTATTATTAATTCTTGTATTTTATAGTCATTTCTTAGCTGTCTTTCCCGTATGTTGCACCCACCATATTTTATCTCTGCATCACCCTAAGTTTGACTGGTGGAAAATGCCTCAGGCATTAAGTCCGCCTTTGTACAGTAATTTTTTTACTTGTGCATAAAGTTTTAATAAAATAAAATAATAAATAAATATTGCGAAATGAACCTCCTAAATACTTAGATATATACATACGCTGATGACACCGCGATTTTAGTTCACGGACCTTCTTGGGATACTGTGAAATCTATGGCAGAGTCGGCAGTAGCGGAAATAATGAAATGGATCAGTTTTGAATTTCTTACCTTAAACATAAACAAATCCTGCTACATTCCATTAGCAATTAGACGAAAAACCGCACCGTCACACAGTTTTTCAATTGCTACCAATTCATCCTCTAACCGATCAGCACCATGCCGTTGTCCAGCACTAACTAGAAGTGACACCGTGAAGTACTTAGGAGTGCACATAGATGACGAAGTTACATGGAAAAAAACAACTTGACGCTGTCACGACTACAACTTTGCGCCTCATAAATATATTGAAATCATAAAATGTAGATTTAATGAAAATGGTGTTACATGCACTATGCCAATCTGTCATAGGATATTGCATCTCTGTATGGGGTGTTGCAACGAAAGGTTACATCCTGAGGGTAGAGAAAGCAAATGATTAAATTCGCCAAATCGCGTCAAAAGAAGGCGTATCTGTTTCGTTCACAGTGACATTTGTATAGTATTGCGCATTCATTCTAAATATTATATCAATCGTTACACGTGGGATGTGCGAGCTCATTCTTGTCAGTATGGATCCTTTTTCTTGCGACCCAAGTAAGTTGAAGGCTAATCTAACGATTTTAATCTTTGGGTGGAACTGACCTACGACATAATTAGTGCTTGTTTACCTTGTAATAGATTAGACGACACGCTCCAGTTGAGGTTTTCGCACGTAGAAGATTCATTGTTTAGTCAGGGAAGTTAATTGTTAAATAAATTGACACCTCAGTACGAGTTCTAGCCATTTCATACATCTGTCGAAGAATGACAAACTTTTTGATTTAATCGGACATTTAAAGTTACTTACTTTACCATTACCTGACCTGTGTCCTGTGTCTGAGTCCTCGTTTTCTTAGCTTTATTTTTTTTTTAACGTGGGTCAAATTGCTTCTTATAATAACTTGTGAGGTACTCGTAAGATAATTGACGACACCTACCATACTACGACATGCAAACTGAAATCATGAATTCGGCACATAATTCCAGACCCCGTGGCGTAGAATTGTATTCACAGTTATGAAAAAAATCGGTTCTTATATAGATTTGAAATTAAAAAGTTCTTATAAAAAAAAAAACGAAACGTCACGAAGTTCGTCAGTCATTTTGAATAATAATCTTATACATTTTGTTCATCCAACTGCTTCAATAAAAATGAATTAATATCAGAGTCCTCGTCCAAGTTTCATATCAAAGCGATTTATTATGGACCCGATTTTATTACAAACTCACTCTATTCTATATCAGTCCTCTTGGTTGAAATTTTGTCAATAATGAAACTGGGAATCCTGTTAATTTGCCTAGTATGTAACTGTGTCATTACATTGAAGGACACTGGTCGAGACATAATAGAAGTTTTATTGTTATTACGTCGAGGGGTGTTTTATTAAGTGTCCCGCAAAGTGCTACAATAATTATTCTAAGAGATTATCTTGAAAGGCAAATGCTAATTATTGTTCAGTTTATTCTGAATCATGTTCCCGAATATAGGTAGTTGTTTATTGTTTGTTTTCAATTGTTAGTTTTTTTCATATTATAAAGAAAACACTCTTTTCTTGCTAATACTTAAATACGTTTACAATGAACCCGATGAGAGAATTTGTTCGAAATCGGTTTAATAATAATAATAATAATATTTTTTCATTTATTTCAGAATAACATTTACATTCCATACATTTTTTAGTAAATAATACTTATAACTATGTTAGTAAAATTATTTATTCATTATAATTATTTACAAAGTTGCGCTATTTAATGTTATAGAGGTCACCTCCAGATCCGTGGACGGCATCCCAATGCCTCACAACCGGGCAATCAACCCTTCCCAATAATAATTCAGAAGGCTGTTGGTGCTGCCTGGCACACGGCGCATCAGGGATACCCAACAACCATACAGCCCAATGGTCGTTGGGGATACCATTCTTTTACGTATTATACAACGTTATAACGTTAAATGCGCAAAACCTGAAAATAGTTTGATCAAAATAACGAGCAGAATTCATTGAACCACTTTTTAATATAGGTCACATTTTTCAAAAAATCTTCATTAAAAACGTTGCCGTGTCTATTTATTAATAGGTCAAGCAACCCGATGTCAGCGCGGCGCAGCGGCCCGGTGACGACACCTCCCTCGGTAAAGCGTCGTCACAGACGCAAGAAACGATCAGAATGGCCAGTAAAAGTAAAACTGCACATAAAACCTTTACAATTTTTTTAATGACTTATTTTCTCTGTGAAATAGGTCAATCGAATTAAAAATCAGTTGGGGTGTCTGAGGTTTTGCGCATTTAGCGTTACATGTTGTATAAACGAATATATGTTTTGCGAATTTACTACCTTTTATCTACTAGAATTGTCGCACTGACAGGTCTCAGGAACGCATTCTCTCGACGGCCGACTGCGGCACTAGTTGAATTAAACCCGATCTGTTCCTGTCAATCATTTAAAGTTGACAGTGACAGAATGAGTTTGAAATATGTTTAGAGCTAAAAGCATTAAGTAATTTGTCCTGCAAGCGGGCCTTAGCATAAGCAGCTTATTAAGGAATTGTTTTTTGTATGATCAAACGATAGCGAAAGTGAAAATAGCCACCACACCTACTCTATGTCCATAATTGAACTGTCAAAATGAAACCCATTGTTACTGATAGTGTGTTACGCAATTACCCTGCAGAACATTATCAGCAGTAATTATCATTAGCATGAGTAATATTCATTTTGGGTCTAAGTCTCCTTATATTCGATGCAGATAAGTTTCATAGAAGTAATTTATTACTCACTAAGGTCCATTTAGCGATTCTGCTTTAAAGGATTCCTAGAATTCGTGGTAAAGATATCTAGTTAATCTATTTATTTAAATGAATTATTCCCTCACTGATCATGTGGATGCCTACCAGATGTGAATCCTAATTTTAGCGTCAGTGAACTATAAAAACATTTTAATGATAAATAAAACAACAAAGCCTCTGTTATGAATGGTAATAATTTTACTGTATTTTAAGAGACACAATAAACTTAATCACTGTCTGAAGATTTATTTATTTATTTTTTTTTTTTTTTTTTTTTCTTCAACTTACATCTATCATAACAGGTAACAACCCAATGCGATAAATGCGCTTATCCTACCTTAAACTAACACCTATAGCTAATTACATAATGAAAAAGATAATGATGCTTTAAGCCCAGACATTTAAACACAAAGCCTCGGTAACAAATAAATAGCATGAAATACCTACTAAGTTTCTTTAATTCAATTTTTTTAGTAATTTAGGTCATACAACGAAATAAGAGAAAAAACCTACTGACAATAAAATAAATAGTTCATAACTACGAGGCGCGGTGATTTTAAAACAACGATTAAAAGTTTTGAGACATTCTCTTAAAACAAGACTTGATGAAAAAGGAACAAGAGCATCATCTGCCTAGCCTTTTCCCAACTATGTTGGGGTCGGCTTCCAGTCTAACCGGATGCAGCTGAATACCAGTATTTTACATGGAGCGACTGCCTATCTGACCTCCACAACCCAGTTACTGGGTAATACGATACCCCTAGGAAAGACTGGTTGTCAGACTTTCGGGCTTCTGACTACCCGTAACGACTGTCAAAGATCTACGAATGACAGCCGGGACCAACGGCTTAACGTGCTTTCCGAGGCACGGTCTCGGTATGTAAAGATGGTCACCCATCCACAGACCAACCGCGGCAAGCGTAGCTTAACCTGATCGATCGACCTGTGTGGCTGTTTGAGAAAAAAATAAAACCCGAAAATAGGGGAACGAAACGTAGAATGCTAAATACGGGAATAAACGTTGCATGAATAATTCTCTGGTTAAGTACTACCTATGTTTTCAACTAAATCGAGTCAACTTGACCCGATTTCTTAGAAAATGTCAAGGAAGATAGTGTTGGACGGGTAATTCTTCATCTAGGACGAACATTTTAGGACTTTTATTAATAGTCCAGTTTCTAATTAAAAGGGTTCGAACCTCTGTGGCATACCTAAAGTTGCAAGTACATAAAAACCCAATTTATTACTAGTAGTGACGCGGAATGCTTCAAACTGATAATAACGGACTATTGAATCAATTAAATGGAATTTTTCTTATAACATATTTTAGATTTTCAAACTGGAATAACTCAGAAAGTATATCACTTACGACATTTCTGTCAATAGTATTTGTTGTTTGTAATAATTTTCTCTATCGATTGGCATATGTTTCAAACCTGTACATCAAAACTCGACTTTTTATGTACTTTAGGTAACTTTAGGTATCTACCTATGCCAGGCTTCATACAAAAATGTTCGATCTTATTTCTGTGGAGTAGGTACTCGTGCGGAAGGGGGATCAGCCTCACTTGGCGATGGGACTCGCTAGGTATGGCGGGCTGATACCAGTTGGAGGTGTGGCGAATGTACTAGTAGATATCCCCTAGGGCCCCAACTTATGAACTGTGTCATTTCTGTTGGTAGGAGTCCGACATAACCCGATGTTCTCCTCAGACGGAGAGTATACATAAGGTTTTTACCACGGACAAAAAGAGAGGCCTGTTAATTGCCTATAGCTTCATTCTCAACCATCGCGTCGATAGAAGCGATTAGACCATATGAAACACAGTGCTTGTAAGGATTTATGACATTGTTTCAACTTTTTTTTTTTTTGAGAATTCGTGGACAATGTCGTGGGTTACATGTGTAGTAACATAAATATGGAATAGATTGTGTATAAATGTATTTCTAAGTATTGTGCTAAAATAAAATAAAATTAAAAAAAATATCTGTCCATATGCTACGTCAACAGCTTACTAAAACATACACAAAAATATCACATGCAGTTTTAGGTACTATGACTCCGTCGCTTAAAGAAATGCACCGCACTAGCATAGAACAATTATTAAAGACCATGTAATGATACCGTTAGTGGAATTAAATGCAAGTTACAAAATCAAGCAAAAATGAGCTACGTTAAAAAAACATACAATATATAATATTGTTAAATATTTCTGTACTACCCGTACAGAAATATTTAACAATAATGATGATAGAAATAGTAATTAGAAGAAGATTTACAAATACCTATGTACGCATAGAAATATCCATCACTTGTCTCAATTTGCCGAAACATGTGTATTTCAAGTGTATAAATGAATATCCTTCTGAGTTTATGAAATAGATTAGATATATGTATTTATACATTTAAAGGAAAAATTGTATACAGAACTGATCAACCGTATTAGAAATAAAAAAGACAGAAAAATTTGTTTATTGGCATTACACCATAGTAAATACACATAAAAACTATAAAAACAGGAAACAAAGATTATAATTACAAAAATACCTCAGCTCAGCACAATGTCAGATGACTACAGGGTGTATCACCTGACGCTGATTTTCAGCTGCAACTCACAATTATATTATTATCACAATTTCCTTCGCTATTGATATTAAAGTACATTGTAAGATGTGTATTGAAGAGGAACATTGAAATTTTGTATTAGATTTCAGGCGACGAGACCTATAGTTGCTTTTGTTATTTTTCTTCAGTATATTTTCTGACAGTTTTTTTTTTATTATTTTGTCCTAAAATGCAATATAATAGAGCATCCAGTAGGTATGTTTAAAGTTCCAAACATAAAATATTCTCACAAATTAAAGGCTGTGTAAAATTTTTCACTTCAACAGTTTTTCTGCCGGTCGATTCTGTAAAAATCTCACCGTGAAATCATAAGTGAAGTGAGCGCTTAATAGTGTCAATCCCTACCATTAGGGAATGGCAGAGCTCACTTCCCGCTCACTTCACCTAAGTTCTCACGCTGAGATTTTTACAGAATATCATTGCTGGTCGTAAAAGCAAAAAAAAAAACAAAACAGAATTCAGGGCAACCATTTGTGGGTTACAAAGTTTTAATGAGGATAAAGTATCTCAGTTTCCAAGTCAGACAAAAACTTAGCAACTATACAGCATCCGTAATATTCTACTGGAGACTAAAGTAGTTTCTAGGAAGCTTTTGAAAATATCGAATATCACAAAGCTAATGTACTGAAAAATAATGTGGGGCTGTAAGAGACCCTTCTCCAACTATCTGTTCAGCTGTATCATTTCCTTTTACATATTACTCACGCGTTATATACAACGTGTAACGTTAAATGCGCAAAACCTCAGACACCCCGACTGATTTTTAATTCAATTGATTTGATTGAATTGTAAAGGTTTTATGTGGTGTTTTAGTTTTACTGGCTATTCTGATCGTTTCTTGCGTCTGCGACGACGCTTTATTGAGGGAGGAGTCGTCACCGGGCCGCTTCGCCGCGCTGATATTGGCTTGCTTGACCTATTAATAAATAGACACGGCAACGTTTTTAATGAAGATTTTTTGAGTGGTTCAATTGATTCTGCTCGTTATTCTGATCAAACTATTTTCATGTTTTGCGCATTTAACGTTACACGTTGTATAAGTCGTAATACTCGTTTTCAACAAGACTTGTCAAAAACGTGTCGTTTGAAATGTATCAAAACATCTATACATCTAAACAAATAAATAAAATTTCAGTGTCTGTTTGAAATGTCAAAATTACACTTTTTACTAAATGCGTAAGAAAATATATGAAACAAAAAAAAAACATTTTTTTCTGTCTGTCTGTTTGTTCCGGCTAATCTCTGAAACGGGACTTTCACGGCTGACAGCTGATGTTATAAGGAGTAACTCATGCTTACTTTTATTTATTTAAAGAAAGAAAAAGAATAGTGAAGAGACACATTATTGTTTTCCGAACGCGAACGAAGTCGCGAACACAGCTAGTGTGTTAATAAAACATGCATGCAATGCACTAGCATGTGTTGATTAACGTTGTTTTAGACATGTTTTGTTAACTATTTTATTCAACTTTTTTCTAAGTTTTGGATACAACTATAGGCTGACCGTTTAATTGAGACGTTGCCTGAGGTAGCAGCGCGGTGCGGGAGGAGTGTGGTGACGTGATGCGAGAGCTCAGTGATTCGTGAATTTGTGACAACTTTCACCCCTCTCGCACCGCGCAGCTACCTCAAGCAACGTCTCAATTAAGCGGTCGGATTATAGTCTTTACAACCTGTTTTAGGTGTAAACGACTAACGAAAACGGTAGACACAACATATAGAAAATATGTTTTATAGCTTGGTGTTAACACGGGGTTATACGAGTATAGCGTCGCCAAGTTCACTGTCAGTTCCTTAATATTTTATCGTCCTCCGGGGAAGCAGAATAAAGTCCCATAGAAGTAATATTTTTTCTGAAGAACAGCTGATAATAACCTCGTATTTCGTAGTTTATTTATTTGTAGTATGTATCATTCGCACTGAGTTTGCCTGCTAAGCTTCTGGGCGGAAAAAAAAAGTGTAATGTAAATAAATCTGTGCATTGTGGTTATTTTTTTTTCTTTTTTTTTCTACTTTTATACCTACTATACTGTTTTGTCGCAAAATTAGCTATTAATCTTCATAGTTTTAAATATACCATTCGTATTCCCATATCTACATAGTTACGTGAAAATTGGTGACGGCGATGTCATTTGATTTCGCCAAAATAAACGAAACGCATTAATTTATAACACTGTACAAAATATTAATAATATTATGTTAATTCTGAGCGACAGTATAGAAAGTACAATATAGAATAGAATAGAATAGAACAAGCTCGAACGACGCGGTGTCTACTGTCAATAAAATTGTTCTAAACAAACAATAATCACCGTAGTCCCGTCCGTTCAATTTCACTTGAATGAAATGAAAATACACTGGAAAAGACAGAAAGCAAATGAACTGTAGGAAAATAGCATGAAGAACAGGGAAAAAATCATATTCAAAGCGATATACCTAAGGTGGAACATTAAAACGCGCCACGTGACGGAGCATGGAAAACGGAGCTCATAAATATACTTAACCTGTTATCGACTTCCAGTCCTGCATATACCAGCTCGACATAGTCATTTAAATAATCATTTTAATAGGTAATTAGGTTTTATTTAATAGGTAATTGTTATGAAATTGTTTAGTTATGTTTGATTTATTCTTGATGTTTAAAATGATCTGAATTGTTAAATATCCATTATGGTGCCTTTAGGTTGCCAGCTTCCGGCGCGCCAAGTATTAAGTTTAAATTAATGTTTGCTTATGGTTATTGATTTAGATACTTTAATTCATTTATTTCTTTGTTAATAATTGTTAATTAATTATCCTCATTATAGTTTCAAAATCAAAAGTCATTTATTCAAACTAGGCTGAGAATCAGCACTTTTCGAACGTCAAAATTACAAAAGACAGTCCCCCAAAACGCCCGCCCTTCACCACTTCCTAGTGCTTTCGCTGGGAAGAAGAAGTGGCGCAACAAACTCCCCAGCAGCACAGCTGTCTGTTCAGTTAGAAAATACTTGACTGAATACAATACAAGGTATGCAAAGCAATTAACATTACAAGACACAGGACACTAAATTCAATTATCTGCCATATGTCAGCTAGCAACGCCAATATACCAAGAAATACAATAAAAAACTATACGTAGGTACTCAAGCAAAAATTAATAAATGAAAATTAAATAAAAGCCTCCAGGTATGAAGGGCGTGACCGCTAACATATTTATGCAATGCTGGGTTCTGTTTACATAGCTGTCGCTTGAAGTCACAAATGATAAACTAGGACCATCGAAGGAAACTAAATAAACAAGTTATTACTAATTATAACAATAATAAAACCATGGTCAGCAAGACGACCAGTCACCACAAGCAGCACCCGTTCACGAGCATAACGCAAAGATCAGCCATTACCCCCCTCGCCATATTTGAGGGAAGGAGGCAACCCGACCCCCGACGCTACCGCAAGCAGTGACATCTGAGGGAGCATGACGTTAGTTAGTAATGCAATCAAAATATTAAGTTATACGGAAATCTATTAATATTCGAATCAGTCGTTTTGTAACCGTCACCAAATTCAAACGCCGTAAGCGGAAACTCTGTCCGATTTAAAAAGAATAAACGTATTATAGTGCAAATACCTAGTTTGTTGTGACCATCCTGATTCCTGACTGTGCCCACCGTTTCACAAACCATATAATATTTGTATAACGTAGACAAATTTTTATTGAATTTGTATGTAATAAATTAGGCACCGAGGTGTGCGTTATCCGTTAGTAAATGTTGTTTTTAAAGCTGTTAGATAAGTTTTTATTTACAATTTTTTTTTTTTGCATTTTGAATTAGCATTAAAAATATTATTAAAATCTCGATTACGATTGTAAATGTATGCTTGGTCAATCCCTAGTATCAGGTGGGATGACACTGACAGCTCACTCCACGCTCACTTCACTTAAGTTTTCACGGTTAGATGGTTACAGAATCGCACTGCTGTATGTTGTATCGTTTATAAAGAACTAAACAGATTTTTTTTTATGTAATGCTTTAAGCACACAAATGTACCTACAGAGGCGGAATTAATGCCATGGACATTTTCTAACAGTCAGCCAATTATTATTTTATTATCTCTTAAAAAGCATGACCTAACTACATTAAGTAATCCCTTTTTTTTTCAATTTAAAGGTTCAAAGAGAAACTTTCCGCAAAAGTCCTTTGCATACTATAAAATGCGTACTTAGACTTTACGTAGCCCTCATAACAAGCAGACCTCGTGTTTCTAAAAAAAAGTTAGCATTTTCTTTTTAGAAACTTCATATTTATGTTAGTTGCCAGTGACCTGCCATTATGAGTCGAGAATGTATACGAGATCTTATTGCGCTTGAAATAAAGGCTTGAATTAAATAAAAAATCCGGGTGACGACGTCCACACAACTGCGACGAATGTTCTTTTGTTTTGAGCAGTGTATATTTATAGTGACTACAACATACAAAATTCTACATTTAACAACAGTCTGCCACAATAATTTAGAATTAAGTACTATATTTTGCTAGTTCTGATTTTTTTGTGACGGTTCCGAAATTGACCTTTTATAAAACAATGTACAGATGCCCAATCAACTTTGTACGTTATGCTTTAGCGATAATGTTGAATATCTATTAAAGTAGCTTGATGTGCTGGAGTCTGTACCTACCGGTTGTTCGTTAGTTTTGTGGCGTAAATAACTAGAACAGTTTAGTAGAGTAGGCACTACGAAAAAAAAAAAAACTGTTTAGTGACGCGACTATACTTTTTACTTTTTCACAGTCTCTGGCTACCTGATAACCTGATGGCGAAGTGATGGATAAGTACAAAAGCTGCACAATTCACTCATTTTACCCGGGTACCCGTCGCCGATTTATCTGCCAACCAATACTTGTGAGAAGGGGCTTACGCTATTGAATGAAGATAAATAGTTACAGAACGACGGGGTGACGGGTTATAGTTTGGTAGTAGTCTGTGCTAAATAAATGTATTTTCTTTCTTTCTTTCTTTACTGGGGATCCCAACCAAGTACTCGTACTTACCATTTTCTCAGCCAACAATTTATGAACCACTTTCACATGTTATTTATCTTGATCTACCTGTTTTATATCTTACCACAGATCTGTTGATTTTGTGGAGTCTTTAAGGGTCTTTCTTTTCAAAGTTTCAATTATAAATATGAAACATTCTTGCAATTTTCGAGTTGTAGATTTTAAGTTTGTATATTTGATTTGAAACCAAATTCAGGGTGTTCACCCACCCTGAAACCAATTATAGAAACTACTCTTGAACTGACTCTTTTAAGAACAATGAACGTTCGGTCGTTGTTCATAAAAGAGTCAGAGTTACCTTTGTTTCTTCTCCTGCTGGGTTCGTTTGAAAGAGGTTGTGATTCATGAAATGACAAAAGAAATGTTTTGAGAGTAATATTTACCGGTGAATAAAACATCTATACTACCTTAACCCGCTTTTTATGTTATGATACTGTTTTGGTTATGATACTGTTTTTGTTATAGGTACACAAAATTTGTTAAACATGTAAAAAAAACGACGGGTTGCACTCCGGGAGTGCCGGCAGAAGTGAAAACTTAAATATTAACGTTGTGCATTTTTTATATTTTGGAATGGTTTGGGAATCATTTTGCACGAATTGCTTTAATTATCAGTATAAAAGTACTATCATTTATGTCGTAGAATACAATATTTATTTATTGCGCTATCTTGCACAAACATGACAATTTATATTACATTAAAAAGTTTATCTCTCAGAAAAATCAACTTCCATCCATAATTTCGACGACTTTTTCACCATCATTATTACCAGAACCATTATTTTATTATATTTTTTAATTTTTTCACGTCCACCGGAGGTGTGCCATATGTTCCACCAGTTATCTGTAGTTCCCAAATTGCAGATTTATTGTCGAGAGATGTACCTTCAAGTCTATCAATACATTCTAACTACAATTCTAATTAATTAATTCATTTAAGTTAAGTTTGTTTCTGTAACATAAACACACACGAACATTCGCGCAAGCACCCTGCCCCACCCAAACTAAACAACAGGCGCAAGCATACATTTTCGCCGCGCCGTAGAAAGAGAGGGGGATACTTCCTCGCCTACGCCGCGCCGCCGGCTGTCTACTCACCATCCGTCTTACGAATTTTCGATCAGGGTCACGTGTCCTGACGCGAGTTTTACATTTTTTACCCGTTACAAAAAAAGTGTACAACGCCGCTAAAGAAGTTTTCACTTCAAAAATCCAATAAAAAAATTGTAAACAAGACATGTCTGAAACAACGTCAATACCTAATTGTTTTCTCGCGAATATTGCTTGACAAGTTAAGACTTGCTGAAAACAAGTATCGCAACTTCACCAACATACTCATCACCAACATCTATAACCCCCCGCGTTAATTTTTTTTTCAGTGGACCATTTACATAATTTTTATTATTTCCTAAAAAGCCCGACTTTAGCCGGAGAAAATCGCACTCCGTCAATTTGGTTAGACTTATTAGGAAACTTTTAAGGTATTTACGGTAGGCTTTAACGGCCTCTTGCTTACATATCATGTAAAAAGGCCAACTAGTTTATTCTTTATGGCATGAAGCTCAATATCATTGAAACGGACAACATAATCATTTTAAAGTGAAGGAAATTATAAAAACCAAGTGTACCTATTGTAATATGTAATGCAATCTGTGCTTGTAGTGTATAGTATTTTCATAGATACATATACAACGTGTAACGTTAAATGCGCAAAACCTCAGACACCACAACTGATTGAATTGACCTATTTCAGAGAGAAAATAAGTCATTAAAAAATTGTAAAGGTTTATGTGCTGTTTTAGTTTTACTGGCCATTCTGATCGTTTCTTGCGTCTGCGATGACGCTTTACCGAGGGAGGAGTCGTCACCGGGCCGCTGCACCGCGCTTACATCGGCTTGCTTGACCTGTTAATAAATAGACACGGCAACGTTTTTAATGAAGATTTTTTGAAAAATGTGACCTATATTAAAAAGTGGTTCAATTAATTCTGCTCGTTATTCTGATCAAACTATTTTCAGGTTTTGCGCATTTAACGTTACACGTTGTATGTGTATTGTATGCTGACGCTACTCGTCGTCACGCACAGGTTCAAAGCGTGTTTGTATACTGGTAACCACAATAAAAGCTCACGTTTCTTCTTGAGATAAAAAAATACTATAAGAATTGTTCAGAGTCACAAACACTATTCGTTTTTGAAAGCATAGATTCAACTAGCTACTTAAAACACACCTAAGACACGCTATGGCTTTCTTGCGCCACAAAAAGTAGGTATTTACCGCTAAATATATTTAATACATTTAGCGTTAATATACTTATCCACTTTTTGTAAAGAAAACGTAACATGGCATTTTTGTACAGACGCCAGCACATCAAGCTACCCGAAACTGTCAGATTTTCCCAATCAACTTTGAACCTTATGCCTTAGCAATAAAGTGGAAAATCTATTACAGAAATCTGACAGATTGTAGTAGCTTGATGTGCTGGCGTCTGTACGTTATTTCGACATTTGTGAGTTAAAAGCATTGCCTTTCGTGGTCAGTCCATTGATGGGTGCACAATCCTGGCACAATGAGACCCTTGCCGGTCGGTCCTAATCGAATGTCAGTCGACAAGCCGGAAAATCTTGTTATGATCCCATTTAAAGATGACCAGCCGGTCGATTCTGGAAACATCTCACCGTGATAACTAAGGTGAAGTGAGCTGTGAGTTATGCTGATGCTAGGGATTGACACTATTGACGACTCACTCCACGCTCACTTCACCCAAGTTTTCACGGTGAGATGGTTACAGAATCGCACGGCTGCAGGTTGTGTAACACATACACAATGGCATCCGATAGCAATACCTTTCATCATGATTGTTCAGTCAGGTTCATTGCGTTATTTACGTGTTAAGCGGACGAATTTTCCAAACCTCTGAAGCATTAGATTACGAATTTCCTTCAAAACCGTCGGATTGTGATTTAAAGTTTGTTACGCAATGAGGGTGAGGGATATTATATCTTGAACTTTGCATGCTGTGTTTGTTACTTTAATATCTGTTAGTAATATATACACAAAGTATAAAGTTAATGTAACAAAATGAGGAATTTGAGCCCCAAGATTGAGAGCTTGCAAACATTCTCAGAGTTCGAAATATTCCTGAAACATAATGTTTAAATAAGAGAAACTGAGCCCGTATTTTATAACAGGGCTCAAAGAGATCACGGGACGTCTTTGAGAATTTGTTTTAAAGTACCTTAGTGATAAGTTCTTACTACCTACTAAATTCTAAAGTAAAATAATATAGAAGGTTAATGATGCGCTAAGGAAGTCCGCAAAATTGAGATTCAAATTGTGGATTTATAGTATATATTCTAAGTAATATATTCAAATCAAAAAAGGTTTTCATTCATAAGGATTCCTTAAGGGGGAAGCACCAGGTAGCCCGTGAAATTCAAATTTTCTTACATTTTTTGCAATTCGCAGCTCAGTGTCAGTTTGTATGTTGAACAAAATATGATTCACGGCCGTAAAAAGTGATCTATGTGTTTACAGAATTACTATTCCATGAAATATGAATCAATAGGATTATATGAAAGGGGTTGTTTGATGATTTTAATGATTACAATTCTGTAAATACATACTTGTTACGCTCGCAAATTAATTATCTAATTATTTAACACTTCAAGCACATAAAATCTACAGAAGCGAACTTAATGCCATAGGCATTTTCTACCAGTCAACCTTTGGGTGATGCAGAGACAAACAATAGTAGGTGCAATCATAAAATTTGAGGAATAAATATTTTAAATATAAAGATATGCATAAACCTATTAAAACTATAAATATAATATATACCTTATATAAATATAAGCACAAATAAATATACATAAATACTTACATTTATGTATAATATGTATGTATTTAGAAATATATATGTATGTTTATCAGTAGTCTAGTACTCATAGCACAAGCTCTGCTTAGTTTGGGACTAGATGGCGTTGTGTGAAAGTTGTGGAATATTATTATTATTATTACATAAAAATACTAAAAAGAAATAAGATAAACAATGAGAAAATATTAGCGTTGTGATGATACTGCCAGCTTCTTGTGAATGTAAAATCATATTTTGTTCGAAATATATTAGGTTGTCTCATAAATTATTGCCAGTTAAGAAACAAATTATTATTAATATTTTTCTATTAATAAAAAATAAATGTAATCAATTATATAGTCTCCCTCGTTATCAACAACAGTCAGCCCTCTACTGGGCAAAATTTAACATAATCTAATAAAGAGTATTCTATTCTATTCTATTCTATTCTTACGACCGTGTTCATTAAGTTTAGGCTGGGCTGGTGGGTTTTGCCCGCGAGGAATCCAATAGGCATGACGCGTGTTAGTTTCATAATGTATCCAGCTCTCGTCACATGTAATAATGTCCTTTCTCGTCTGCGCTGACGAAGTAACAAACTTTGACAAATGGCCACACGAACGGCCCGGTCATGGTCCGTTAACGCATGAGGTGTCCAACGTGACATCACTTCGCGATATCCCATCGATTTGAGATAACGATCTATAGTCGCGTAGGATTGTCCAAGCGCCTTCTTTAAATCGCGCGTACTATAGTCTGGATGTAGCTCAAGTTCGTGACGCAAAGCATCTTCATCGAAGCTGGTGGGTCGGCCTGGGCGAGGTTGATCTTCGCTGCTTATATCACCGATGTTAAAACGCTTGTACCAGAAACAAACAGTCCGATCGCTAGTAATACCCGTCCAAATGCAGTGTTAATCTTTTTAGCCGTCTCTGTTGAAGAGACTAAGTCGATGCTCATATAGCATAATAGCTCGCAGTTGACGCTGATCCATTTTCACTAAAGACTAATTATTGCGTTGCGTCCGCGCCTATTTATACCCTCACCATAAAAGATACTCATCCTTACTAGAAAGATCTAAAATTTTTTTGAATTCGCTTTAGTTTAAATACGAGAAAATTAGAGAAAAATAAAATATGGCAAGAACTTATGAGACAACCTAATACAATCTGATACTGACTTGCGAATTGCAAAAAAAACCTAAAAAAAATCGAATTTCACTGGCTCTTCCGCCTTAATTAAGAAATCCCTACGAATATGGAAACTTTTTTGGTTTGAATGTGTTCTACGAATTTATCTAAAGTTTTGAAAGTCGCAAAAGTGAAGCATTAATGTCTTAAATAGAATATAAACATTAAGTACTTTTCTAAAGTGTCTAGCCGTCTTATTGTGTGGTCTTAGATTTCTATGTTAGACTAGTTAATAGTCTCTAAATATTAAAATAACAGTATAATACAGCAGTTCATATTTGTCATTCACAGAAATTTAATTGCGTTAATCTTTTAAAGATACTTTTGGAGAGTCATTAAGAAATCATATAGTGACTTTCTTAGTGTAAGTCACTATATGATTTCTTAAATATTTTGTAACTTGATTAAGTTTTCCTATCGATCATAGAATTTTATGATGATTATTTTCTATCTTTAAAAAATCAGGCCTGTCGTAGGAAAATTACGATATATAATTAAATACTTCCATAACACACATGGAACGACTCGTTGTCCAGGGACAAGCGGAGGGCAAGCGGTCACGCGGTCGGTCACCTACGCGCTGGACAGACCTTATCAAAGCGTCAACACAAACCTCCGTAGTTCAGTATTTCCGAGACGCTGAAGACCGGAATAAGTGGAGGAGCATCGTGAGGGCTGTTTTGGCCAAAGAATATGCAGAGTCATCAACCACGACCACTCTGTCAAGAGTGAACGACTGAAGAGAGAGAGAGAGATAACACACATAATAATTAGCCTGTGATGTTCCCACTGCTGAACACATGCCTCCTCTCAGTGAGAGGGAGTGGGCCGTAATCTGTAGTCTTCCAATTTTTGGTCCTAGATTTTCCTACACCGTTTTGAGATCTGTGGTGATAAAATAATTTACACAAAGTAAAGCGCTTGTCTGGCAAGGCCGTGTGGTATTTTGCTACAGCCAAACCACATTTTTTATATTTAACATTTAGGGAGTTGGCCAAAAATTCTTGGTATAATCCAATACCTAAATAGTATGACACTCATTTTACTCACTTTTTGAACACTGTTACCACTGTTACTATTCATTTTTTTCCTTTTATTCTTAAGATATGTTCATTGACTTTCACATTTTGACATTTTCATCACAAATTGTCATGTGTCAATTTAATTTTTCTATAGAGCTTACTTGCTTGTGCACGTTAAGCCGTTGGTCCCAGCTGTCATTCGTGGATCTTTGACAGTCGTTACGGGTCGTCAGTAGCCCGAAAATCTGACAACCAGTATTACCAAGGGGTATCGTATTAGCCAGTAACTGGGGTGTGGAGGTCAGATGGGCAGTCGCTCCATGTAAAATATTGGTATTCAGACGGACGGGAGTACTCTGACGTTGGGGCGCACCTCGCACGTGGTGGTTCTCGGCGCGCGACCTCCTCTCTCACGGCCTTGTCGCGCCTGCTCGGCGAGGGAAGCTTATCCGGTCCCAACCTATTCTACTACTACCTGCCACTCCAGCGAGTCCCATTTTGAAGCTGATCCTAAGTCAAGAACTTTTAATAATGTCTTTTATATCTCTCTACTATGTTAAATGTAAGTTTCAATTAGCCCTCAGCTAAATTTAACTTAATAAATACCACGGTAATATTATCTATAATATTACCGTGGTACAATAACTACAGCTCCGCCAAGAAAACTTACCAGTGAAAATCTTTCACTAGCTAGCGTGGCGTTTTACGGTAAGTACCCTACTTACCCAACTACAGCAAAGTCAATGGAAGGTAAAATTTAAACAGGCTATATGTATATGTATATTTACCTGTTCCTTCATTACACCTAAACTGCTCGTATTTTTACAAACTCCAACTAAAAAAGGTAAGTGGTGGCCCAGCGATAACGGCCCCGTCTTAGGAATTGTAGGTCGTGGGTTCAAAATCAGGCAAGCGCTTTACTTTGTGTAAATAATTTCATCACCACTGCTCTCAAAACGGCGAAGAAAAACATCGTGAGGAAACCGGAATGTCGTAGAACCAAAAATTCGAAGATACGTGATATCTACCAACCCGCACTGCACCTGTGGGGTAGAGCCTACTTCCTCTAGAAGATTATGCTATTACGCAGCTAAAAAGGTATAAACAAGACATCGATGATTTCATTCGATTTATTTCGGTTTTCGTATGCGGAGTCTGTATGGTGTCCGCCTTAATTAGTTGACTCACTTACTCAGGGATCCAGCAGAATATCAGCGTCAGGTATATTTGCCTGACACATGCTGAGCTGGACTCCCATTTTGTACAACCTTGAGACGCACACCGCACTGTGTATTTACGTTATTTAACATTTGTCAATCATTATTTTGTACTACAGAGGTATATTTCATTTAGTAGGTGTTTATGATAAATTAAACAAAGATTTCTCGATAAACAAATAGATATACTAAGGCCTTTACAATTTCAATACGTAACGAACAGAGAATTTTTGCAAGATGAATTTTGCGTATGAGTCGAAAGTGTCGTACATACAGTAGTTAATATAACATGCAAGCTTTGATTTAAACAGCAGTAATATATAAGGCAATACATGCCAGACAACGTGCATTGCAGAGCACGATTTTGCATACTGTGTTCGCGAACACAGTAACTAAGAAACGTTGCTCATGTAGGTATATATGTTAAAATACATAGAAAATGGTTGCTTTACACTTTGGCTGCAACATAATATTTGTTTACAGCTTCATATAAACAGAAAATTCATGACACCAAAACTAGAAGAACTGAAATAAACTCCATCATATTCAATGACAAGGAAAGTTTGCAGCGTGCACTGCATTGGCGCCGAAGTTGTACAAAAGGCATTGACTGCCTTGGAATACGGCTTACAGACTTACAGTCTTCGCTTCGTTTCATAGTGTGTGCTTTCATGCATCGAGTTTAAGGTCAACGTACACGTACCTAATGCGTGTAAAAAGACGCTTAACGAAGCCGAGAGTCACTTGTACTCTCGTCATTGAAACATGTATTTTTTGTACTGGACTATACCACAAAAAGTTTGCGGTATGGTCCAGTACAAAAAGAGTGGACCATACCAAAAACAATACAGAGTGTACGTGAGAAGATTGATCAAGATATTACTCTTGGGCATTGTATTGAAAAATTGATAAACTGTTAATGACTCTCTTTAAAACAATAAAGATGATTTTCCTTAAAACAGTAATCACATAGTACGAACATAAATATACAGCATTCTTTTTAGTATACTGCAAACCTGAATACATATAGTTTGTTCAGAATAAGTAATTGAATCGATTCCAATAATTTTTACACCATGTTATATTTTCTCCCAAAAATATTTAAAAATGGTAACAAGTTGGACACCGAGCGACACTAAGTACATATCGCAATCATATGCGCACAACACAGGTCACAGCCGGTCGGAATTTTTTTACGGACAATCAGGTAACATAACAAGCTTATAACTTCGTGATTTTTCATGATACAGTTTTGAAATTTTGTACATAGATGCTTTACATAAAAATACTAGACATGTGTTTCGGGTTTGCCATATACTAAAAATAATGTTGTATATAATAAAGTATACATGTTCTGATACTTACGTTTTATTTCGCACCTTTTTTTCACGTTAATGAAATTAAAATCATAATGGGTCGATTTAATTACGAAACTTTTTTCCCATGGTATTCTTGCCCACGCATTCAGCCGACTTTTCCACTACTGTTCCTGCTCCGTGTAATGTGGGCCGCGGACCAGAGGTCAGTTTCCCCCTAACCCGATAATTTATGGTAATTTACAATCTATCCTTGTTGCTAATGATTCAAATAGTGTTGGTTTTCAATAAAACTTTTACTTGCCGCTATAAACTTGTTTAAGTTGTACATTTAAACATGGATGACAGTACTTTCGAAAGAGGTTAGATTTACAGAGCTACGTTAGGTTAAGTTCGGCGTGTGGCCACACGAATATGTACTATCTTTTGTTCTGCGGCGCGGCGAATCGCACGCTGACTTGCGGCGGCGGGCGCGCAACGTAGTGTGTGTGTAGTTGTCGTAGTGTGTGTGCGTGCGCATAGCGAGTTGGCTTGAACAGGATGAAAATTCCAAGATGCTGAGATTTCAATGGAAGGTTTAAGTAATGTAGTTTACTGTAGTTTCTAGTAGAATTTTAATCAGCAACGCCAACTAATCGTACATATTTCACTATCTTAAAACTTGAGGATTTGTCTTCGTTTATCTGTGAATATTAAATGTAATTTTCACGCTACAAACTTTCGTCGCTAGAATTGTTGTTCTGTGAACTCTTAAGTTGTGATTAAGAAATCTAATTACTTGGCTAATTACGTAATAAAATAGATGTCATAATTATCTTTAAGCAAAATGCTAAAAGTTGTTACATTAAAAAGTTTTGAATTGTAGTTTTGCGAAGAGAAGTTTGGAAGCTTCTTCGTCTTAGATATATGAAGAAGGAGACAAAATAAGAAAGACTGGATTTATAAACTGATATTAATTTTTTTTTTTAATCACGTTCAGATGCCAGCACATCAAGCTACCCGAAACTGTCAAATCTTTGAACCTTATATTTAGCGATAAAGTTGAAAATGTGTTAAAGAAGTTTGACAGATTGTAGTAACTTGATGTGCTGGTGTCTGTACAACAAACCTTTTTATACCAGGAATAAATTAACCATTTTATTCCATTTCACACCCAACTAAATAACAATTGAATCTTGTAATCAAGTTTTCGCCCACTTGAACATAGTCGGTATTCTACGCACGTGTAGTTTCAACTACAAAAGTAGGTACCAAAAGGACTAGGTACCTAAAATGCTACACGTATAAGAGGGAAATTGCCCTCGGAAAACTTGATTCCTATACACTCACCCCCTTACTAATAAATGTTGTATAGCTTCTATATAGTTACGCAAAGCTTTGTCTTCTTTTTTCGAAAGTCAAATTACTGACGACTGAAAGAGAGAAATCGGTGTGTAACTATTCATCAGATATAATACGTTTATTAGGTGAGATTAGAGTGTAGTCCGTACTGGTCGTCGAGTGTAGTACCGTCAAAGTCGGGCAGACGTACTCCGAATAAATTAATAACACCACAAAAACCATCCATCAGAATAACTTGCTATTATACATAATTTATTTTGTAGAAATAAATGTAACTACCCCATATTTTAAGCATATAAAATAGACTACAACTTTTATAAATCTACAACCTTTTCTTATGAAATTAATTTTAAACCGTTGAAAATCTGGCAATAATTATTTTATAAGCTAAACTACATGTAGGTTTAAACTAATTACTCGTATTGCCAGATTTTCAAAGACAGTAAAATGTTTTACTTAATAAAAAAAATATTCTGTTATAAACCTTACTATTTAGAATTACATGATACTTAACACTTACTGGCTTTGCACGCGACGGTGGGAAGAGGCCTGATTGAATGACCACAATGCCTTGGAAGTTGGTTAGGCCTTTGGTGTGGGATGCAAACTATGTCGACACCCTCGCGCCATCCCATCTTCCTAGCACGGTGGGTTGTGCTGGGGCGGTTGCTGCAGGAGACTTCAAACGGCGCAAATATGAGTATACCAACCTTCTAGGGAGCTATGTGTTTGAGTCCTATATATTATACATAATAATAATAAGTAAAGGAAAACTAATAAATAAAAAATACATACACTTTGGTGTTATCTTATAATTTGAAACTTACTTAACTAAATCAGAAGCTATAAAGACCAAAGAATTTAAAAGTTCTCAAAAAAATAAATTACTTTCGATGTGAATGCGAGCGTAACGTACACGAACAAGAGAGCAACAAAGAACTTAACAATGGAGGCGAGGAAGCTAAAACTAAACTACCGAATGCAACTGTCTTCATAACAGTAACTATATTAATTGTATATTGGTGTTTTTATCAGTAACGAAAAATATCTCGTAATTGCGATGACCATCTGAGGGTAAATTCTAGCTAAATCCGCATCCCGTTCAGAAAACAACTGTGTTACGCATTTAGCTTGCTATTCACATTTCAAAGTCAGAACGCCTAGATAACGTAAATTCCCAAAGTAATTAAAACTTGAAGGGATCTTTGAAATTACTTTTGTTCCTCTTGCATAACGGTCACAAAAAACCTCTAAATGTGCGTCTGATAAGAGGAACAGCCAGTCGATTCAGGAAAAATCTCACCGTGATAACTAAGGTGAAGTGCGCTTAGAGTGAGCTGTGAGTCTTGCTGATGCTAGGGATTGACACTATTGACGACTCACTTCACGCTCACTTCACCTTTGTTTTCAAGGCGAGATATTTACAGAATACGAGTATAAGCTGGTCTTTTCTATTAATAAACCACAAGTCATTCGTTTTATTGTGTTCCCTTGGATCGTGTAACATCTGTATTGTTAGCTTTACATTATTTATCTGTAGTTTTTTCGGCCTGGTCGAGGTTGATCTTCGCTGCTTATATCACCGGTGTCAAAACGTTTGTACCAGAAACGAACAGTCCGATCGCTAGTAGTACCCGGTCCTAATGCAGTGTTAATCTTTTTAGCCGTTTCTGTTGAAGAGACTTTAAGTCGATGCTCATATAGCATAATAGCTCGCAGTTGACGCTGATCCATTTTCACTAAAGACTAATTATTGCGTTGCGTCCGCGCCTATTTATACCCTCACCATAAAATATACTCATCCTTACTAGAAAGATCTAGAACTTTTTTGAATTCACTTTAGTTTAAATACGAGAAAATTCGAGAAAATGAAAATATGGCAAGAAGTTATGAGATAACCTAATGAAATACTTTAAATTATCTAAATAATAAAAACATTTATTTTTCTGTTTTTCTGTGGTAAGTATAATTCTCTTGAGGAGAAACCGCAAGATGCAGATAGCCACTATTCTACTTACATTATATGAATTTCCACGTGCAAATAATGTGCATAATTTATTAGACTTTCAGTTCGCATACAAATGTGAATAAAAATTTAAAAGCTTCTCTTTTATAAACGGACGTAGCACTTCGTAAAATTATTCGATTTTATTTCTTTGTAAAGCTTTTGCCGTCATTTTTTTGGTAAAGTACGATTTACACCGACCGGGCGTTCGTGGGAGCGCGGTGCAGCGCGTCGTAGCGGATGCGCGCGCACACGATGGCAGTTGACTGCATCCGCCCAACTGCTAACATCGGCTGGAACCTGGGCACGTGCGCACGATATCATGAACTGATGACGTTAGAATGATTCAACTTGCTTGATGACACCCGAGCACACGCGGCAGTTGCCGAACGGAGCCGAACAAACGCGACGGCAGCTAAACGCATCCGTCCACGTACGCGAGCAGCCGACCGGCTACCGTTGCATGCGCGTGTAAGATAAAAGAGAATACTCGTATCTTATTGTATATTGATCACATATAGATGTTGTAAAACAATAAATCATAATAAGAACGTCAGTTGTCAGATGATAATGACATTGACGTATGGTAACTTTCAATTTCAACAATATTTTATCAAAAATAAATTGTAATAACTAAATACTTAATAATACTATTTTATTTCTGTAAATTAAAATAATAACTAAGCAAATAACAACTAATACCTAATTAATACTAAAAAATATACAAATATTATATACAAGTATATAACAAAAACAAAAAAAATATAAAGAAAAAGGCAGGAGCTCATTGGGCATCAAAAAATTCGTCCGCATCGCTGTCAATGGGGTAAGTGCCCAAAAGGCTGGCAGCACTACCACGTTGGATGGTAATGCTGATTCTTTGGCCAAAAAATAGGCCAGCCCTTTGGTGACGTGAAGAGTCAACCAACCGCTTGGCGATGTCCCGAAATATTTGATGAACACTCGGACCCCAAGGCCCTAGTGTTTCAACCCCAAACGGCTCAAACATATATGTTCTTGAGGTTTTCCGCACCTGCAGTAGCCGGATAAAATAAATAATTATTTTGTGACAAATATGACATTTAACTATGTATGTACTTCTCAAACGCTGCAATTAGAATTGCGCCGGCCGCTGTCCCAAAAGATAATAATTGTTTCAAAGTCAGTAACTATAGCAGGCTCGCACAATTTGACTTTTCTATAATATTTGTGTAAATTTTCCTTCTATCTTACCTATAACCAAGACTTCGCGAATTTTATGTATGCTTAATGACGTCCCAAATTACTTTCTGCTTCACTAGCTAGTATTCGATCCAATCATTGTATTTTGCTCTACGACGCATGTTACAAAACCATTGTAGCTCCTTTGACACAAAGGGGACAGATGATAATGATGGCTGAATGTCCTGGCTGAATACACAATTTGTATTTGAATGTTGTCTGCCTGTCCTTTGCCCGTTTTGTCTTGACATAAGTTAATTAAGCAACCTTTAGTTACAGCCAATGCTTATAATATCAGTGGTTGGTTGGTTTTGGCTGCTGATTGCTTCCATCTTATTTTTCAATACAACGAACTAGAACAATTTCACAAATTGTTGTCTCGGTGCCGTCCGAGACAATGGTGAAGTCGGGAGTGTGTGTGTTACATGCTGACGCTACTCGTTTTTCTCGCCAAAATTCAGTGTGTTTATAAACTTGGTTACCACAAGTAAAGCGCGCGCCTCTTCGTGATATAAGTATACTTACTATACTGCATATGTTATGCAAATAAAATAGCAAAACAGAAACTTAGTCAGAATATCAATTTTTTTTTCTTTTGTCCTAGATTAGTTCTTATGTAAGGACTTATATTTTTTCCTACATTAAAACCCCACAAAATGGTAATGTTTTGACACTTAAAATACTAGTTTGGAAATTATATAAAATTAAAAATAGAATTAGCATAAAAAAATATTATTAAAATCTCGATTATGATTGTAAATGTATGCTTGGTCAATCCCTAGTACCAGGTGGGATGACACAGCTCACTCCACGCTTACTTCACCTATCTGTTCACGTTGAGATGGTTACAGAATCGCACTGCAGTTAATATAATCACGTTCTGTAGGTTTCTTCACTTCGCGTATTACGCTAAGTACGCTATGGTATCAAGGCATGCAGTCTCTTCTAATCCGCTTGCCTTGTTTACTTTTATACAAGATATCTTTGTGGTTTAAGTAGTACCCATGTTTAAGTTTTCAATATAAATTATGTCTGCAAAATATTAAATAAATGTCTTGTAGATAATACGTATCCTGGGCCGGCTAGTTTTGTTCCACAACAGACAGCACAAAGAGATCGACCGTGGAGTCAAAAATGAAATGAAAGCAGTTGGACAATATAGTCTAACAGAAAAAAAGCAAAAAAAAAAGGATAATAGGTGGGTATATTTCAAAGTCTAAACCTGTCTTAAATAACATTTTAATAGGTTTAAGTTGTCATCAGGTGGTATGAAAAGAAAGATGAAAATTGAAAAAAACGAAAACCTGTTTATTATGAATAGAGGGTAGAACTCTTCGGGATGTTTTTATGTTGGAATTTGATTCAGCATAACTTTATTGGGGTGATAAAAAACCATCGTATTAGGACACAAATACCTAAGCCTTTTTTATGTGTGGTGCTTTTACTTCTATTTGCGTTTTGTACACAGCTTATGTTTTTCAAACTTTTCATGACAGTACATCAATGGCTACAATAAATAAAATGTCTGTTTCCATGGTTTTTAGATATATCCTGTTCTCTGCGAGAACTCCAGAAACGTGGCGAAGGAACGTGGTCATTCTTTTCTATAAGAAGGGTGATAAGACCCTTCTAAAGAATCTACAGACCCATTTCACGTATATAACTTTTTTTCAAAAGTCATCACGAATCGTCTAGCGCGAAGACTCGACGAGTTTCAGCCACCGAAATAGACCGGGTTTCGAAGTGGATTTAACACCATAGACTACATCCACGCTGTGCGACAAATTATACAGAAGTCCGAAATGACTATGAAAAAACTTTTGACTCTATCGAGGCCTGGTCTATTTTAGAGTATCTGGAGCGATGCCAAGTCAACTGGTGATACATCCAAGTGCTGAAATTTCTTTATGAAAACGCGCAATGACCGTCCAAACTCAGGACCAGCGAACTGAACAAATCCCCCCTGCGTCGACGGGTGAGACAAGGGGACGTAATTTCCCCGAAATTGTTCTCTAACGCATTGGAGAATGTGTTTAAGACGCTGGACTGGGAAGGACGTGGCATTATCATCAACGGCGAGCACATCTCACCCTTGAGATTTGCAGATGACATCGTCATACTCGTCTGAATCGGTGCACGACTTGCAGCAGATGCTGGACGGCCTAGTTGATTCTTCTGTACGCATTGGTCTCCGGATGAACTTGGGCAAAACCCAGGTTATGTTCAACACCACCTCATTATCACCGGATTATTCATGGAAAAACTATTTGATTGTCAATCATTAAATTTAACGCTGTTTGGAGTGCGCCAAGGTAGCTCGCGAAATTCGAATTCAAAACTAATAAGTAATAAGTAGTATGTAGTTTTTTTGAAATTTTCAGGCCACTGTCAGGTTCTATGTTAATTAAAATATGATTCTCAACCGTAACAAATATGGCTTTACAGAATTATAATCGTTAGTAACAGCAATACTTCTTAAGTTAGAATTGACCTTATATGTCATGTTTTCATGTAATAGTCATATAATATGGTGATATGAACTAATTTTAACAGTATAAACTTCATAAACTCCAATTACTCGCATCGCTTATATCGTTCTCGATATAAGCGATGCGAATAATTTCATATTTAAAGGACAACTTGGCTAAGGATGGAAATTGGCACACAGATAGACTATGGTCTGGGTCATCCTGGATCGCATACAAATTCGTAGGCAACAGCTAGCAATAATATAGTACCTATTAGCCTGATGATCACTTATAGTTTTAAATGAAAAAAAATAACTATTATATGAAGCGGCAATGGTCCAATGGTAAAAGCGCTTACTGGTGCGAAATATTGTGGGTTTGATGTCCACTAGTTTCACTACACTTTGACGTGAACCCACACCTAGCACAGGTATCTACCAAACTATGCTTAAGCAACCCAAATAGCTAACTATGTATTTAAGGTTTAATGAGCAGAAGATAATACCACAAACAAACATCAGGAAATATATCCGCTATCCAACCCAACCTCAAAACTCCATAAAGCGAGGGGTCCACTTATATAAAACAACGTGAAATATTGCCATATGGTCAATTGTTCACATAGCCAATAGCCGGGATATAATGAAGCTTTATCATAAGAGCAAGTTCACAAGAATTGATAAACTTCCTTAACTTCGCGAGTGAGTTTTAGCTTTTACTAAGGTTTCAGTTTCTGGTACAAAATAATAATTGAATTTATGCCACGATAACAAGTTTTGATATAATATATCAAAACTTGTTATCATGGCGTCTCATTAGTGATAATTGAGGTCGTAAAAATATATTATATTATAGTTCATTGCAATTGTTTCATGATTATTGTGGTCTCTAATCTTTAAATAATTATAGAACATTATTTTTAGTATACTGCAAACCTGAGTATAGTTTGTTCAGAATAAGTACCTAACTGAATCGATTCCAATAATTTTTACACCATGTTATATTTTGCACCAAAAATATTTTAATATGGAAAAAAGTTGGACACCGAGCGACAATAAGTACATATCCGCAATCATAATTATGCGCACAACACAGGTCACAGCCGCTAGCCGGTCGGCCGGTGGCGCGTGATAAGTGGTCACCAACTTTTTGTACGGACAATCAGGTAACATAACAAGCTTATAACTTCGTGATTTTTCATGATACAGTTTTGAAATTTTGTACATAGGTTCTTTACATAAAAGTACTAGATGTTTCGGTTTTGCAATATACTAAAAATTATGTTGTATATTAAAGTCGCTATATTCTTGTGTGACCCGTGCTCTTCTTCTAAATTGGACAACGGAGTTTAATGCGGTATTCACCATCATTTAAAGAATTTATTTCGAAACGTTTATGTGTATAATATAATATGTATTTATGTTAAACTAACAAATTAAATGTTTTATGAAGTCCTTAATACCGTGCGGAGCAGGGGCGGGTCGCTAGAATATGTATATATAGAAGTACATTTTATATGTATGTTTTTATTTATTGTATATGTAAATGGTACAACGACTACCTGCAGTATTGACACTCCTTCTACCTTTTTTAATTCATCCAAAGGAGAACCCTTGCATGAATCGCTTTCAGCAATAAGGCGGCCCATTGAATGATGTAAAATTCCTAAAATTTCTGTATAAATATGGTGTACATAATTAAGAGTATTCTGTATATCTGTCTATCGACTGAAAAATCTGTTTTACCTTAAAACATGTATTTCGTTTCTAGTTTGCGCATTGTCTCGCAGGAGTTTTTATCCTAGTTGAATTAATTGATCCTTATTTCTAGTCCTCTATGTGTGTAACTTAGAGTACTAGAAATAGGGACCAATTAGTTCAACCAGGTTTCAGACTAGCTAAATTAGATTCATCATTAATGGGGTACTGTTTAAAATGCTACAATAGGATACCTCCCCACATACGTCAACTGAAACGGAATTCAAATCTTACATAAAACGCACACTATGCAACCAAGCATATTTTAAGTTGTGGGATAACATCGCTGACAAATATACTTGGCTTAACGCTGGCCCTGCTCCACAATGGCGCATAAACTAATTAATTAATTAGCATTCGAAAATATAGTTGGAGCTGTTGAAGATTGACAAAACTATCTTGTAATGAATAAATTCAATCTCTTAGTATTGTATAATTAATTGCATAGCACACATGTGAGCACTATGTACCTAAATTATAAAGCTACCATTTACTGGGTACGTCTTTCATTGACTTGAATGTGCCCTGGCGGCTGAGAGTATATCATGCTCACTCAAATGTCTCACTGGTGGTGGCGTGTGTGTTGGATCATTATGTTCCCTTCAAAGTGGTTGAGCTAACTAAATGGTGCTGATCCATACGTCATGTTCGTGAACGGGCGCCGTCAGTAGGGACTGGTCATCTCTTAGCCGCCACGGCTTATTTATTTATTTTACCATTTATGTACACACATATAAACAGACAAAAAAACAGAACAGTAAAATTTTAAATTAATTTAATAATTATTTTTTTATTAATTAATCAATTGTATTTTAATTTATTTTCATTTTTGAATTGTTTTTATTTTTATTTTTTTTTAGCACGGACACTTTTAATGTGCACGTCTTTCTACATCGTTCTCACATGTATAATTTCAACATGAATGATGTAACCAATATTTTGTAACAATTTTATGATTTAAAACAGTGTCCGTGGAGTTTCTTGCCCGTTCTTCTCCATAGATACCTACTACGCTTTGGGATGGGCATCTAGCTTCATCTTTCTGACTAATCGACCCCTTGACAATTCAAAAGAGCCTGTAATTGGTTAATTTGAAATAAATGTTTTGAGTTTGAGTTTGACACAATGTACAGACATTATTTCTTGGAACCACAGCTTGAAAGTTCCCAGGACCACACGACACGTGACACGTGCTCACGATGCGAGCATTTTGTTGAACAGTATCTACCTTTTTGTCCTTCTTCAAAGAAGGAACTCCCCGTTTTTTGAAGACGGTTAAGAGTAAAGTTCTTCTGTATCTTTTTTATGAACACTTATATTTATTGATTTCTCCGTATTTTTTTGGCTGATTACACGATTCTTTTTTATTTGGTAGAGGCGGCTTACGCGGTCCATATATAATAAATTGACTTTGCTTTGGGAGCTCTTTTGGTAAGCTTCAATATTACGTATCTAATTCTCCTTTGTGTATGTTAACGATCTTATAAAACTTCCTGTCCATGTTGTTTACATAGCAAGTAGCGGTATACGAATTTGCGTGGGGTGGGTAAAACAAGTAAAAAATAAAATAAAAAAACCTTTTTACAAAAAAACAATCAACATCCACAATAAACAAAGTGTAAAATAACTTTTCGAAAATCGGTGGCAAAAACCGTAAATACGAAACCAAAGACAAGAAATTTTTTTTTACTGGAAAGTTACATTACATAGCAAACAAAGTCTACAGCCAAGCTTTTGTTTGCATTTTCGCAATATCGGAAGAACGTTACGTGACAGGGAAGTACTCTTATTTATATTTCTCCGTTATTCAATGATTGGCAGCATTAAAGATGAGAAAGTGTACAGTCGAACGTATGCTATTTGTTTTACAAGCAAAAATATATATTATTTTCACCCACACCATCATTCTCTTGCTCTTACTCAATTTATTTGGGTCCGGCGCAGGACGCCTTTTTCTGTCATACTTATTTTCTCTATTAGTCGTCATCTCAGTCATTTCGTAGGTCTTCTCTTACTCTCATAGCCACCCACATTCATACTCAAAACTTTTCTAACGAAAAATATTCATATTTCCGCTACACAGCCAATATTCGTTTTTATTTTTTGCTTGATAACTTTAAAGCTTATTACATAGAGTGTGATGTAAAAAAAAAACCAGGCGGCGCATTCACAAAATTGCTTAAAAGTAATTGCAAGTTAGCTGCCCGTATACCAAATAGTTTGTTCGACTGCACTATCTCGTATGTTCAAATGCGCAAATATACGTGCTTTTGCAGCCCAAATATTTATTATAAGAGGTAAACTTATTGCCAGAAATATGGGCTATCTTCTCATCTCAAGTACAAGCAACTAAAGCTAAGCACGTAGTCTATGTTAATGGCAATATACTAAGATTTCATATGTACTTGACTGTTGTTGATTTAAAATGATGGTGAAACTACCTCACCCGGGAACTGAAACGAACATTATCGACGTGTCAAAATGAAACACAAGTCAAGTGATTCGATTCACAACAGCTCGTCGATTCTGTAAAAATCTCACCGTGAAATCATGAGTGAAGTGAGCACTTAATAGTGTCAATATCTACCATTACAGAATGACAGAGCTCACTTCCCGTTCACTTCACCTAAGTTCTCACAGTGAGATTTTTACAGAATAGCACTGCAGCTGACGATTGTTTAACAATTCGCCATCTAATTTTTGTTATGATTTTCGTACCAGAAACCGGGTGTAGAAACCATGTCTACCAGTTATACTTGTATGCTGCGAGTACCACTTACATGCTCAATATTAAATTTCAATAAAAACAAAAACATAGTGTAGGTACTTAAACCACTAAATTTGGCATTCGCCATCCGCACTGAAATGTATCGTCTAATTTTTTCGTTTGCACTCGATTTTCCGTCGCGTTTTTCTTTTGTTAAAGGCTCCTGTAAATTCACGGAGGGTAAATTGTTTTCAATTTAGCCCGCATGAGTTCACTAGCTCTTAAAGTGAGAACGATACGGGCGTATAAAAGAAACGACCCGTTGCTACAATAAATTAATTAGGAAATGTATCTATTTGGTTTTAGGTAGGTTAGGTACAAGTGCTAAGTGCAAAACATGGTGGAGTTTATAGATAGTAGAAAGACAACATTTTCGTTTATTTTGTTTAGCTTATTTATAGTTGTAAGCCCTTTCTTTTGTAACATAATTAATGATTATATGATTTTCCTCGTTAATAAACGTGTATGTCCTAAGTTTGAGGTCTTGACTTTGGTCAAAATTAACGCGATGGGTATTGAGTTCTTCTTTTTAGAAAGTTTCTTTAAGACCTTGAAATATTGTTAGGCAAGATCAATCAAACCCTTTTGCGTGATTTTATATCATTGAAGTGTTACAGGCTAATACGTAGGGAAACGAAGTCTCGATTTGATATGTAATCAACACCCAAATTAACATTTCCGCGAGTTCGCTCTGCCCGTTGTGTATTTCAGCCACATTTTAATTCCCACTTTAATATAAATACGATGTAAAAAAAATATTTTATACGGACTTATTTACATACACACGGTGGTGAAACCATTTTCAAGTTACCTCAGTGGTAGTTTGTGGGATTTGTCACAATGTTTTTTTCGGAGTTTTACACGAAAATACGGTATGCTTAAATTTTTTCCTTAATCTGTCATCAAATATTAAGTTAACATTTTCATTATTTGTTTATATACTCATCATTTATTCAACGAATATAAACATTATAATGTAAGTAGTTTAATGTATTTTTTTTTACTTTTATTGGAAATTGCTTATAAGGGCATTGATCGTAAAAAAATTTGAAACGTCATTTATCAAGCTGAAACAATTTTTCATTCAATTGAAGAGTCATATCACAAGTCACAACGTCTTATTAAGTGCCTATATTATCAAAGGGTTGGTGACTTCAAAGGTTTATAAATAAATTGTGTACTAAGTATTTTTATTTCATCCAAGCACCAAGAAGCTTTTATCTTAATAAAAGAGAAAGGGATATCTAATGCAAGTTAAATGAAATAAAGGGTTTTCAACAGCTATCCTTGACCAGAGATCTTGAGCTTTGTTCGTCCGGTGTCATAATTCAATTTATTTATTTATAGATGTTGTGGACGAAGATGTGTGTTTCTTCACTTTGTCAAGGCACATCATCTAAATAAACATTTACAAATACAAGGGCTGGTGTGTACGTACATATTGCAGCTACTTAAATTATACACCTCCTCCTGTATATAACACATTGAATAAATTATACACATCCTCCTTGGTTAGATACACCTCTATCTAACCCTTCATGATATTATAACTATTACCTTAAAAAAAAAAAATTCAAACTATTTATTTCACCATGCATTCATCAAACAATTACACAGAACAGATCTGAACAGTTATGATAAAATTAATAATTTTAAAAACGTTTACAGCAGTATAGACAAAAAAAATTAGATACTTTATCCACCTAAACCAATGACATCACTCTTCACCACACATAGAATGACAAATTGTAATTAACAAAAATAAATTAATTAATGACACTTTTTCTACAAAGCTAGCTCTTTGTAGAAAAAGTGTCAGTAATTATTTTTTTTAATTTTTATTAATTAGTTATTCTACACGTACTGCTTACATCGCATAAGACATTCAACATTTTAATAAATAATTCACAGTCGTAAGAAACACATTGGAAATCAAAATAACGTACATTTCCGTCACGATTACATCAAAGTGATTACCATAAATTTTATGAGTGTATTACACTAAAATATCTTTCCCCAGTCCCACGGAGTCGTTTACACCTTATTGAACAATTTATGTTACGTATTAAACGTTTATAGCTCCACTAAGGATGTGTTATTACACCATTTTTATTATAAACAATATCCAAGGGTTAAATAAACATTAGCGGTATAACAAACAAAAATATATGTTTTGTAGAAAACCACATGATAAGGAAAGTATACTTATAGAACATGAAATTTATAACGCATATATTTACCGAAGGAATAGGAGATGTAATAATTCACCACCTCATCGCCATTTCCCGAGCCTATTGTCAGACTCCGGGCTGTTACTGGATAATTCCTATTGGAAAATCGCAATAACACTGAATTTGACCTGGGAATCGAACCTACGGCTAGACCAAATAGGGAGATCCAATACTATGTAAAGTGAAAAAAAAAATACTAGAAGAGAAGACAAGAGAGTACTGATTACCTATCCAAAGTTTCAGAAAAAATAGCTTTCCACATTTTATACATTTAATTTTAAGCAATTATCCTATACATACACTTGTATACGAATTTTACTTAAAGTATTAAAGTGTGAGTAGGTGTGTCATTGGAGCCTTTTAAAACAAATCTTCTTTGTACCGACTTAAAATAACCTATATCATTGTCAAATATCTTCATCTCACCAGATATCTTTATATCCTTTGTGAATGCCATGCTATTATTGTTAACAGCATGATTAAAAATTAAAATTACATACATTGATCTTGTTCTTCCATTTCATTTGTAGAATTTCTTGTTGAATTTGAAGCCATTTTCCATAACTTATGTTTTTCCACTAATTTGTTTATTGATTTCATGTCTTCGGCATCAGTTATCATCACTTGCAACGTTATTTCCTATTAGAAATTGATCATTTTGGCTGTCTAAAGCATCGGTTGTGACAACCGATTTAGGACTCGAACTCACGTATTCAATTTCTTTGTCAACATCAGTATTAAAGTTCAATAGTTCATCCTCCGGATGATAAGGGTTGTCAAGAGTGCCTTTTTTTGAACTTCTTCGAACAAGTTGACTTGCAAACTTTTGTAAAACCTCTGAATACATCACGCCTTCAAAAATGTTCACCAAATCCTCTGATTCTATTTGTATTTTTATCTTCTTACTGTTTGTTGCTAAGAATGCTAACGCACTCACTGAAAATAAACAAAATTAGATTGTAATGTTTAATACATACAAATTATAAGTAGTGTTATATTTAATTATAATTTTAGCACATTTTGTTGCTTACAGGCAAAACACAAAAGGAGTTTCATTTTGGAGCAATCTGCAAACAACACAAGAAATACATAACGATAATATTACAGTTAGATATAAAGTACAAACGTGTCGTAAAATGCATTCCATGAAATTGAATGATTTACGAATTATATAACCATCTAAGAGCGTAAAAGTTATCGTTAAAGTTTTTAATTACCTCATGAATACTTAGTACCCTTTAAACAGTATCAGCCTAAGATGTTGGAATTTTGATCACAGGTCGTGTGTTCTAAACCAGCTAAACTAGAGACCTACTATTGAGGTATACAGATCTAGGGGTTATAGGAAAACTATGTAGTCATTTTCAAATCAAACTTTCATCATCATCATCTGCCTAGCCTTTTCCCAACTATGTTGGGGTCGGCTTCCAGTCTAACCGTATGCAGTTGAATACCAGTATTTTACATGGAGCGACAGCCTATCTGACCTCCACAACCCAGTTACTGGTTAATACGATACCCCTAGGTAAGATTGGTTGTCAGACTTTCGGGCTTCTGACTACCCGTAACGACTGTCAAAGATCTACGAATGACAGCCGGGACCAACGGCTTAACGTGCTTTCCGAGGCACGGAGGGGTCTCGGTATGTAAAGATGGTCACCCATCGACAGACCAACCGCGGCAAGCGTAGCTTAACCTGACCGATCGACCAGTGCGGCTGTTATTATTTAGCCAAATCAAACTTTCATAGTGTGTGGAATTTAAGGCAAGCCGCAGGAAGCCTGTCTCATAAGATATTGTAGAACAATTGAAATATTTTATAAAAAAATAATGTAAATCATTATTGTAATTGCGCTGTTACAACTAGGAAGACACCGGATACGTTTCTCTTTTGATTTAACCCTTTACTGCATGATATATTAAATATGTTTTTTTTTTTTTTAAGTTAATGTGTTTATTAAAGCTTCAGAATTAATTATAGTTTTTTTTTATTTTTTTTTATGTCCAAGTGGTATGTGATGATAGACATAGGTAATAGTTGTGTTTTATTATTGCTAATGATATGACAAACAAACCCCATTAGGATTTATACGCTAGTTTTTTATTTTTTTAGAGTAAATAAACTGTAAACATGTCAAACCATATATGGTTTCCTATGCGGTAAAGGGTTAAGACTCAAAGTAGTTAGCAAAACATCTGATATTTTTATCTATTTGTCACGAATTCGAGAGGGACTTACAGTAACAGTGTAACCGGATTCAACCTTCAAAGATATCCATAATGCATGTGATGGATAGCTGCTCTAGGTTTTTGTTATGTTATATTACGGATAAAAATGTCGTAACTCACTCTTTGGTTGACGTTTACGGTACATTTACGTATATGCATATTCAGAAGCTTCATGCCTGTTTGGGTTGGCAAAAATCCAATTGGCATGTCTGAACGTCGTAGAATGATAATGTGTTTGATAACTTGTTGCAGAGATTACATAATAAATTGTAAAATGCTGATGTTGTAATAATTGTTCTTCCAATATAATATACATAATGTGTTAGTATTGATCCGATCGCGGACGACTTCTAAAAAATGTACGAGGAGTAAACTCCTAAGTCTCGTCGCATCTGTTTGTTAAGCTTTTAACTAAATAACAATTCCCCTTTCATCCAGCGCTGCAACTGAGGCTTTAGAATACATTAACTTTTCATCACAATTTTATTTCCACTTAGCCCGTCGCGCGCCAATTAGCAGACACAATAGAAATTTTATTGTTATCTGTACACATGGTGTCCATTAGACGCGATGTTGGAGAGGTTAATTCTGTTTCAGTATTCATACATTTAGGTACATATATTGTATTTTTTTATTATTTCAAGACTAGATTATAAAAAATATGTAGGATACTGTAGTTTAGTTACTGTATTTTAACAAATTGGTGAAAACAACAGTTCGAAAAGGTAAATAGCTAAACTTTTCGTTCCACGAAAGTAAATAACCTTCTTAAATTCAAAATCAGATCACGTCCACAGACACAACCTTGTCATAAAACTGAGCTCGTCGCTGATGTAAATACCTATCATAAAATTAGTTTATTTCGGTTATTATGTCATATTTATTTCATTTATAGCAGTTGTCTTTGGAGTTACTGTTTACGAAAACAGATATTATTTTGATGCTGAGTTGTTTGAATTTTGCTTGAAAATTGCTTTTGTATGTTATCGTAGTTCAAGTACATTTAGTTACAGTATTATTATAATACTTTGCAATGTATGGCAGGGTTTTTCTGCGTAAATATAGTTGTGCTTGAAAAATTATTATTGTTTGAATCGTTAATCCAAGAAACGGGCATTACAGTCCAGCCGGCGTCGAGAGAGTGCGTTCCTGACACATGTCAGTGCGACAATTCTAGTAGCTAATAAAGATCAACTTCGCAAAATACGTATTCGTCTGTATGAAAGTGACAGGTGGTGTACTTCAAAACTGCTTCAATGTTATTAATATAATAGTTACCTATCTACAACCAAAACCATATGGCCCCATCCAATTACTACATACTTCAACACAAAACATGATCATATTATCCTCATCATTACTCACCCAAAATTTTGTATTTCCTCAAGGAGTCCCACGCAAATAAGGCACATAAAAACGAGTGTTACCATTAGGTACTTTCAGAAACATGTCTATCGTAAAATTGGGTTTCTAAAACTGACATGTCGTTATGTACGATTAAGGTATTCCGGGAACGATGTAATGGAGTTCCATTACTTCACATCGTACAGTCACGTGCAAAAATATGTACACATTTGGGGTTATATTTATAACACCCGTACGATCAATTTCTTAGTAATGCCGATACCTTGATCAAAATCGATGGCGATCGTCGAACGAATAAGATGGATCATGGATCGTTAATGGATGGTCCATTAACGATCCATGACGTAATATCTTATGCTGCAGTTCCGCGGCCCATTAACTGACAGGCCGTGACAGACATTACCACGCCTGATGTCGAGGCATGTCCCGGCCAGTGCCAATCATTCCCACGGCGTGTGTCGGCCTGGTGCGGCCGCTTTTCGAACATGTCAAGTGATACGGAGCACATGGCTGTGTTTACAGCTACTGCTGTGGTTTTATTCAGTGGTTAAGATTTGATAAAAAAAGCAAAAAAGAAAGCAGAAGAAATGCGCCTGTACAGGAGGCGCCTTATCGGATGCGACGGTTCCCACGGCCTGCTGGCCTGGATTGTCGCGACCTGCAGTGCTATTCTGTAAAAATCTCACCGTGAGAACTTAGGTGAAGTGAGCGGGAAGTGAGCTGTCATTAGGGATTCACACTATTGACAACGCTCACTTCAAACTCACTTCACTTGATTTCACGGTGAGACTTACAGAATCGACCGGCAGGCCTGTGAAACAGCGGACCGAAGCTGTAAGCGAGGAACATCTTAGTGCAAGGTGAATCAGATTTCAACATTTCTTTTATCTCCTTGTTAAATTGTATTTCTTTTTGCACGTGACTGTACAGGTGAACTATAATGTAGTGTCGATGTCGACGTGTCATAGGATTTTCGCCGCGTCACTGATACTGAGCGAACTCTAGAAAAATGGACGTTTAGGTGTCGAAGAGACTTACATTATAATGTTCATTATTTTGCAACATTTTGGAGTTTTTAGATTGCTGTAATCTAGAAATCCTGAATCCTGTAGGTACAGAAATAGATAGAAGCTACTTCAATGTTTTTCTTGCGGCAGGATTGATTTTCTAAAGATAAAGAAAATTCATCATAAAATTCTATGATCAATAGGAAAACTTAATCAAGTCTGAAAATATTTAACAAGCCACTAGATAATTTCTCAATGACTCACAAAAATCTAAGAACAATAATTAAAGTTCTGTGAAGGCCAATTATGAACTGCTTCAAATGAAAATATTATTTTAATATTTAGATACTATCAATTAGTCCAAAATCACTTCAGACCATACCATAAGACGTCTCGACACTTAACAAAACAACTTAATGTTTATTCAATTAAAATATTAATGTTTATTCAATGCTTCACTTTTGTGACTTTTAAAACTTTTGATAAGTTTTGTAGAACTTTTTTGTGGATTTATGTATTCTTAGGGCTGCTTTTTCAATATTCAGATGATTTTTATTTCAGGAATGAATATTACGGTTTGACAGTTTTTGTATGGAGAGTATGTGAAACTGTGATAATTATTCTTCAGATAAAAGTTATCTGACTATAGAAAAATCAGTCCTAAGTAACATATTCAAATCGTAAAAGATTTCACTCGTAGGGATTCCTTAACCTACTGCATTATTTTAGTTCAGAATTCAGTAGGTAGTAAGAATCTATCAATAAAGTACAAAATCTCAAAGAAGTCCCGTGATCCCCTTGAGCCCTGTTATACATAAAATACGGGCTTCGTTTCTCTTAGTAAAACACGCTTAATTTATGTTTCAGGAATATTTCGAACTCTAAAAATGTTTGCAAGTTCTCGATCTTGGAGTTCAATTTCCTAATTATGTCACATTAACTTTATACTTTACTAGCTGCGCCCCGAGGATTCACCCGCATAAGTCTCGATCCCGTAGGAATATCGGGATTAATGTATTCTATGTGCTAATCCTGGTTATAAACTATTTGTGTACCAAATTTCATCAAAATTGGTACAGCCGTTTGGGCGTGAAGAAGTAACAAACACACACACTCACACACAAACTTTCGCCTTTATAATATTAGTGTGATGCAATATTAACACAAACTAAAGTAACAAATACAGCATGCAAAGATATAATATCCAACACTTATTGCGTAACACACTTTAAGTCATATCCAAGGGCTTAAAGGAAATTCCTAATCCATTACTTCATAGGTTTGGAAAATTCATCCGCTCAACAAAGAACGCAATGGACATAGCTGAGCAGTCAAGATGAAAGGTATTGCCATCGTTTGCCATTGTATGCGTGTTACGCAATAATTTTATCTTTCCGGTCATCTTTAAATGGGATCATAACAAGACTATCAAGCTTGAAACGACTGAAATTCCTTTAGGACCAACTGGCAAGGGTCTCAATGTGTCAGAATTGTACACCCATCAACGGACTGATCAAGAGCCAATGCTTTCGCTCGCATATTTATAGATCCTCATCGAATGTAATTAAAGCAAAATGTAACTTCAAATCCACCATTACTTTACTAAACGATACACGATAACATTATCGTTTGACAACAATAAATTTAGGTATAAACGAAAACAGTAGACACAACCTTGCTCTAAATGCGGGGTTAGGTAGTGTATATAATATATGTTTCATTCACCAGTTTATATTAACCTCAATGCATTTCTTGTGTCAAAATATCATAAAATACAACCTCCCCTCAAACGAACCCTGCAGAAGAATAAACAAAGTTAGCTAACTCTTTTATGAACAATGAACGAACACCCACCCTGAAACCAAATATGATAGAAACGTAAAACCAACAACTCGAAAATTGCAAGAAGGTTTTACATAAGTAATTGAAACTTTGAAAAGAAAAATCCTAAAAGACTACTTTAGAATCAACAGATCTGTAGTAAGAGATAAAACTGAAATAGATCAAGATAAATAAAATGTAAAAGTGGTTAATCAATTTTATTGTTGGCTGAGAAAATGCTATTTGGTTGGGATCCTTAGTATGTACCTACAATCATCTTCATTCAATCTTGTAATCCCCTATTCACACGTATTGGCTGGCAGATTGCTGGCGCCATAGGTACCCGGGTAAACCAAGTGAACTATGTGGATACATGTGAAGATTATTCATCAATTAGTATCCATCCACTTCGCCATGAGCTTGGCTACCAGGTAGCCAGAGAATGTAAAAAAATGCTTACGGGTAGTCCGATGCCTCTAATTAAGAAAGTAGAAGATATAGTCGCGACACTTACCAGTATCTTATGATCGAAAAATTTTTCTGCTCAGCAAAATAAATAACGCCGTTGAACTGTCAATTTTGTAAGTACCTACTTATTCTGCTAAGCTGCTGTAGTTATTTACTCCACAAAAATAACGAGCATCCGCTACAGTCTTTCATAAAAGATCGATTTCCGACCTTCACAAAAAAATCTGAACTAGCCAAAACATTACTTAATTCTAAATTATTGTGAAAGACTGTTGTTGAGTACAATCATTTGTACTCGTAAGTGTGGTCACTATATAATAAACATACACTGCTCAGTGCGTATAACAAAAGAACATTCGTCGCAGTTGTGGGCACGTCGTCACCCGCGTATTTTTTTTTTAATTCCAGCCTTTATTTCAAGCAACAATAAGATCTCCTTGTATACATTCGCAAAGTGTAGACACTGGCCACTAACATAAATATGAATAGTTTCTAAAAAAGAAAATGATAACTTTTTTTAGGAACATGAGGTCTGCTTGTTATGAGGGCTACGTAATAGTATCTACATAGTATATTATGTCCTTTCATATAGTACCTATGTCCTTTTTCCAGCAGTCCATTTGCTTTCTGACTTTTCAAGTATATTTACATTTCATTCAACTGAAATTGAACACACGGGACTACGGTGATTGTTGTTTGTTTGGAACAATTTTGATGACAGTAGACACCGCATCGTTCGAGCTTGATAACTTAAATATTTTACCCCCTTACTATAAACGTTGTATAGCGTCTGTTTAGTTACACAACGCTCTGTCTTCTTCTTTCTAAAGTCAAATTACTGAGGACTGAAAGTGTGTAACTATGCATCTATAATATTATAAAACGTACATTGTAATTAGTAAGGGGGTTACATTCTATGCTATCAGTACGATTTAACATAATATTTATTTATATTTTGAACAGTGTGAAACTATAAAACATATGTATTCTATATTTTGTGTCTACTTTTTCGTTTATCTTTTCTAAAAGAAGTTGTAAAGACTATACGAAACTTGTAAAAATGTCAAAATTTTGAACAGAATAGTTAACAAAACATGTCTGAAAATACGTTAATCCATGTATGACGCATGCATACATTTCACACGACACGTTTTTGGCAAGTCTTGTTGAAAAAGTGTGTCATAACTTGTACATAAACGCGGGGTAACAGGTAAAAGGAAATGATACAGCTGAACTGATAGTGGGAGAAGGGTCTCTTACAGCCCCACATCATTATTCAGTACATTAGGTTTGTGACACTCGATATTTTCCTTACAGAAATTATTTTATTTTTCAGTAGAATATTATGGATGCTGTAAAGCCGCTAAGTTTTTCTCTTACTTGAAATCTGAGATATTTCTTTAAGTATTTATGATTCACAAAATCCACAGCTCTTCGATTTTTTATTTTTTAATTTGTATGCTAGTCTTACAGCCAATTACGGGTATACAATTTAATAGCGTACATGCAGCAGAAAGAAAAGGCTATACGGGTATAAGTACTAATATTTGGATGGAAACCTTGGAGTTGGTGAGCCGGAACTTTGGACCCTAGAAATAACTGGAACAATCTCCGCTGATTGTGACACCAAAGCATAAGAAAAATGAGATGTACTGGTGCCCTAATGAAGCTGGTGTGTAGTTGTCACAATCAGTACGGAGTTTACAAAAGGGAAGTGAGAAGCACGTCGTGACTTGCAGATTCTCAAGGTGTGGAACATTTATATCATATAAGATATTATGCTCAGAGCTGAAGGCAAATAGATTGCATGAGAATTAATATGCGGAAGGTTTATATGCGTAATAGATAGAGAATAGCAGTTAGGCACACGCCTAAGTTTACACAAAATATAAAGTTAATTAGCTGTTCGACACTTACCCAGTATGGGGTTACGAAAACACAGATTTTAATAAACTTGACTAATATGAATCAATAAAAACTGCTAAATGGTGGAGACTACGTATGGAAGGTCACATGTGATTCTGGGTCAAGTGAACGTGCGTCTTCCCCCGGAGCAGCAGTGCTATTCTGTAAAAATCTCACCGTGAAAACTTACGTGAAGGGAGCATAGTGTGAGTGTGTGTGAGTAACGATACAACGTTACAGTAGTCGAAGGAGATTAATACGGTTGAACGTTCTGCGGGTCAAATGCGCAACACATTTCAATTTAACAACATCCATTGCGTTATTTGCGTTGTTGAGCAGGCAAATTTTTCGAATAAGTGAAGCAATTGATTATCTCCTTCAAATTAATCGTACTGAAATCTAATACAAAAGTTCAATAGAATAGAATATTCTTTAATAAGTACGTCATAAATATTACAGATATGAGTGTAGAAATGACAATGTAAGTGTTAAGGTATGTGTGTGTGCATGATGATTTTCAATGTTCCTCTTCAATACACACCTTACAATGTAGCTATTTTAATATCAACAGCGAAGGAAATTGCGATAATACGGTTGATCAGTTTACACTTACTACTTTTCCTTTAAAGGTACAAATGTATCTAGTCTATTTCATAAACCCAGACGGATACACGTTTATACACTTCAAAGACACGTGTTTCGGTAAATTGAGACAAGTGATGGATTAGGTACTTACTCGTAAGTACATTGTATCCTTGTGCACATTATAGGTACTCGTAAATCTTTTTGTAACTTCCATTCGTCATGATTGTCGTAAATACTTACGAGCCCTCTTTTTAACACGCTTTTATTAGTTTCACCTGTATGTTTGTTTGTTTGTATGTAACTGACTCGTTTGGGTTCAATTTTGCCCCACTTTAAGCAATCAGATTTACTTTAAACGTTGTAGACTTATCGACGACCGACGACAATACAATATTTTGATAAAAAAAGTTGAAAAAAAAATGTTTAAAAAAACACGCTTTAATAGCATCTAGTCTATCATAATCGAACTAAAAATCTGTAAATAACTTTTAATTTAAAATTCTAAAATAAAAATAAAGTTATGAAAAGAAAATTAATCTCATAGTAATGAACAGAAGATATGAAAAGAAAATTAATCTCATAGAATGACAGCCGGGACCAACGGCTTAATTGACGTGCTTTCCGTGCTACGGAGGGTATCGGTATGTGGTGGATGGTCAGTCACCCATCCTCGGATCTACCTCAGCAAGCGTTGCTTAACTGCTATTACTATTTAGCCACGAGCCCCTCCGAGCTAATTAAGGTCCCTCCCCACGAGTTTGAAATCCAGATTCGGGAATGAAAATTGTTCTGGAAGACGTAGTTTATATGCCAGACAGGATTGTGGTATACCATCACACGTCTCTACGATGTATTCAGGCGACCTTCAAACATACTGAGAGCATAATTTGAATATCAAATATGTTTGCCAAGGCTGGAATAGTTCCTAAAGACAAGATCCTTTGTCAGCTAATAAGTTTACGGTTTCATAAGTACAACACATATCTACCTAAAAAATTACCTACGTCTTTGTAAATTCTTAGTTGATTCGGAGCTGTTACAAGTCCTGTGAGCATAGAATCATAATATTGAAAGACACTAGGCGTTAAAGAGTTCAATGAACTTTTCAGCAGTGTGTCGAAAATCACAAATAATAATTGATTAAAACGACTTAATTGTCCTTTTTTTGCTAATGAAGTCTCTTCGTGTCTGGGCTATCATATTACTATTATATATACCACTAAACAAACACCCAACGACTCAATTAAATTAAATATTCCTTTTAGGATACGTGCTAAGCATACTTAATTCCATAATTAGGAATTATTTTTTAAGCTCCTCATTTTGCATAATAGTTTTTTTTTTTTTGCTTTTTTAATCTCTGCCGTAGGTAATACCATCTTTTATCATAATCTTTCAATGAAAATATCTAATCGCTCAAGCACTCCAACGGTCAAAATTTTGTGGTTTCAAAGCTCAAAATCAAACGATGCAACAGCTGCTCGCTTAGGGGCTGTCTCCACGAGCGAGAGAATCGCGGCGATATTATCATCGTGCCACGTATTTCTATACACTCTCTTAGAACGTGTCTACACACGGCGATGTTATGGTGGTGATGCGACGAGTGGCTGAGTGCGACCGAAACGTCATCGTATCGCTGTGCGCCGGCTGATACCGGCGGTTGAACGTGGCGCTCTCGCAGCGAGAGCGCGGCGAGCGTCCATTTTTACGATATGTGCAGTTGCCAGCATCGTCGCGGAAACGCGGCGATTCTGTTACGCGTCGTCGCGGACACACGGCGATTCCGTTACGAGTCGCGACGATACGTTGATGGAATAATTCTGTAGTGGAGATTACCCGACGATAGAAGTGCGGAATCGTCGCGATTCTCTCGCTCTTGGAGACGGCCCCTTACTGTTCCCGGAACAGGAAGCTTAAGTTATAATGGCAGATATAAGGACTGGCCACCAGGAACTATTTTAATAACCGCAGCATAAACTTGAAGGTTCAGAGGCGACCCTGCAGAATATTAAGTGCTTAGATAGCCGTTATCACATAACTTTCATTGTCTAATTTATATTATTTACGTAGGAATAAGTTTATTAACTGCCAATGATGCACGTGAGGTCTGGGCCCTATTTCTAAATTGAAAAGAACTTGAAGTTTAGACTAGTGGCTAAAGAAATAGGGGAGGTCAGAAAGCACGTGGGACTCATGCGTTGACTACATCGTCAGGTTTTCGGAAAATACACCTGGACGAGAGACGTTGAAAATCGAGCTTAGTTAGAACGCTGGCCAAGGTAAGGTCAATGAAATCGAATATATCTCCAATATATCTTCAGTTTTGCAGACAAAGACTTGAAAATCGTGGAAGATTCGAAAATGAAAGTAGGTATATGCCCAGCAATAAGGAAAACCAGGCTGAAATGTAAAAAAAAGTACGTTACTTCGCTTTAAGTTAGTCACAACATAAGCGCTCGCTATCTGTTACAACTCATAGATAGTGTGCTTTTGATAGTCACAATTTAGTTGTTCAATGAGCAGACAGAAGGTCAGTGAGGGGAATAATTCATTTGACTAAATAGATTAACTAAATGTCTATTATCTTTACCACGAATCCTAGGAATCGTTTATAGGCAGAATCGCTAAATGGACCTGAGCGAGTGATAAATTACATTCATTAAACTTATCGGTATCGAAAATAAGGACACCTACAGCCAATTGTAAAGCAAAATGAGTGCCTATTACTGCTGATATTGTGATGTAAATGCCCAATAAAAATAATTAAGTAATTATGTTGGAGATACAGTGGATGTTTGTAATCACTTCGGCTGTCGTTTGTCGTCTGGCTCAAAAAAAAAAAACGACGGGTTGCACTCCGGGAGTGCCGGCAGAAGTGAAAACTTAAATATTAACGTTGTGCATTTTTTATATTTTGGAATGGTTAGGGAATCATTTTGCACGAATTGCTTTAATTATCAGTATAAAAGTACTATCATTTATGTCGTAGAATACAATATTTATTTATTGCGCTATCTTGCACAAACATGACAATTTATATTACATTAAAAAGTTTATCTCTCAGAAAAATCAACTTCCATCCATAATTTCGACGACTTTTTCACCATCATTATTACCAGAACCATTATTTTATTAATTTTTTAATTTTTTCACGTCCACCGGAGGTGTGCCATATGTTCCACCAGTTATCTGTAGTTCCCAAATTGCAGATTTATTGTCGAGAGATGTACCTTCAAGCAGTGGCGGGGCAAGACATAAATTTCATGTGGGCAACATACATTTTGCGAGGCCCTCTGGTATTAGAAACTAATCATTTTTATTTATTGTGGACAATCAAAAATCTACGAAAAGACTATAACTACATAAATTATTATAGGTAGGAAACAATGAAAGTGTTTAAAGTTTTAGTGATGCTTTAATTAGAGGTTGGCACGGTATGCAAAAAAATCTAAAAACAGAAATGAGCGTGGACATTGGATAATACAAACAAAAAATAAATATGTATAAAAGATGCAAGTTTTACATCTTTACGATCACATATCCATAAGCAATTTAAATAAACAAATAGGGATAACATATAAGAAATCAGCTAATTATTTACCTAATATTAATGGGTAGGAATTTATAAACTGAATTTTCGTACTTACAAAATAAGTCTTATTAAGTCTGTTTCTTAGCAAGAGCACAAAAGCGGGTCTCAGTCGGTCGATTAATAAAAAACCGGTAAAGTGCGAGGTGGTTGGTGCAGGGGTTCCATACAAATTTTTAGAAACTACTGGCACTAGCCCGACGGTGGTTTAGTCTGAATTAAAGAAATTGAATTGAATTGAATTGAATAATACTCGTAGTTAACGCAAATGGTGCTAGCCGAAATAAAAAAGAATTTGGTAAGTGTAAGGGTTATTGTTATATCGACGGGGAAGTGCTAACAACTCCTAACTTACATTTTTTACGAAAACGACTTATGAATGCAGTTTGATAGAGAATTGAATTGCGCGTCTACTGTTATTATGAATTAGGTTGAATTTCGCAAAATTGACGTAGCTAAGCACCGAAGAAATATCTCCTATATTAAGGTCCATTACAAGCTGATTAATTTTGGCAGGAAATATATTCTGTATGTATTTATTGATAAATGTTACAGTAATTAAAGGATTATAATTTAAAAGCGTAAACATAAAAATTGCAATGAATAAACATTGATTTCTCAGAATTATAACAGTGTTTAATTTTGTAAATAGCTCCTATCTTAACCGATATGGTGATCATGATGGTGATATAGAAAGGCAATAAATCCTATCTTCAAAAAATCGGCTGTTTTGCATATTAGGTCTATTTTTAGTTATTTTTAGATTCCATTGTTGTATTATCGCCGAATATAATTGAAAACTTCAACGAGAAATAATAATTTTCAAAGATTTCTGTAACTTTTTTGAAATGTGGAAATTACCCCTATCTTCAAATTTTCAGCCACACCAGCTTGGTGATACCTCCTATCTTACATTATCTCGCTAAATACTTATTCCAAGCAAATTTTCATTATTACTTTACAAGCGGGTCCATTTAAGTATAAAAATGCCATTTACACATTTTTTCTTAAACTTCTGGGAAAAATTAAAAACGGTTTTTGTCGCCTCCTGTAAAATTGGGTTTTTGTAAGTTAGGAGTTGTTAGCATTTCCCCGTCGATATAACGAATAATATTTTTCGTCAGCTTAAACGCGACAAAAAATTTTGCTCGTCCTGCCTTCGAGGAGCGAGGCCCCTAGGAGCGCGAGGCCGTAGGCGATGGCCCACGTCGCCCACGCCTTACGCCGCCTCTGCCTTCAAGTCTATCAATACATTCTAACTACAATTCTAATTAATTCATTCATTTAAGTTAAGTTTGTTTGTGTAACATAAACACACACGAACATTCGCGCAAGCACCCTGCCCCACCTAAACTAAACAACAGGCGCAGGCATACATTTTCGCCGCGCTGTAGAAAGAGAGGGGGATACTTCCTCGCCTACGCCGCGCCGCCGGCTGTCTACTCACCATCCGTCTTACGAATTTTCGATCAGGGTCACGTGTCCTGACGCGAGTTTTACATTTTTTACCCGTTACAAAAAAAGTGTACAACGGCGCTAAAGAAGTTTTCACTTCAAAAAAACAATTTCTAAATAAGTTGTTACACTAACCCCGATACTCAGTCATTACTTAAAATTAATCAATCATTAACTTTAATTGACAAGTATAAATTGGAACGCAGTCAGTCAAAAATATGTCAGATTGAACACATTTGTGCCAAGATATGTTGGTTAATAAAAGTCAAGACGCAGATATTATTATATTTTTTCACTTTATTTTATGCTCTACGAGATACATTTTAATAACAAACCGAGTAATAATTTTAACTTTGTAATCAGTATCTTTAAGTTTGCCCTTATTGTTATTATTAACAGTAGGGGAAAGTGGGGGAAATACGAACACCTAAGGGAAAACTTAAATAAAACAGTGGAATTTGATCACAGAGTTTCTCTATTGTATGATTATTAAAGTTTACTTATCTGTCTAACGATTTCTCTAATCAACATTTTTTTTTTTAATAAATTGTAACAATATGAAAAAAAATCAAAACCCTTAGTATTCGGCTTTACCCGACATTAGTCGGGTAAACACGATCACCAAGTGGGGTAATTACGTACTAACATTAATAATGACAGTGATCACATTTATAACCCAACGATGTTGACTGTCCGTCAGTACAATTCTCGTGAGCCCATTTTTTATACACGTAGCACATAATCCAGTTTTCAACGGAGGGATCTATATATTTATCTCCCCAAAAAATACAAAAGTAGTCTTCATTTTCCTTTTCATCTTTTTCTTTTCTCTTTGTTTTTTTTTTCGTATTTTGACTAGGGTCACTAAAGTCTTTTATATTCTTGAAATTCTTTAATACTCTTTTAGTCTCTTTCTTCAAAGGTTTATGATATAATCGACAAGTTGCGTTTCCTGCTCGTCTGTAAATAAAGGTTTTCGTCCAGACCTTGGCTCTTTTATCACTGCTTTCTTTAGGTGGTCAAAAATGGTTGTTTTTAGAACATTATAAGTTTCTGCTGCTCTGCCGATGCTGAGTTTTTTGGTTTTAACATCGTCTATAGCCTTTTTGAGATCTTCAAGTCTGTAGTTCGGTTTGGTCTTTCTTTCGTAATTACGATGCATCTGAAACAATACTAAAAAAAAGATTAACAGGGAACCAACAAAAGGGAGGGGGGTAATGCCGAACGTTCGAGATTGCCCGACATGGAGTGTTCGCCTTTACCCCGCTGGATCGAAAACAATAAAATGGAATAAAACATTTAGGTTATATATCTTTTGCCGATTGCGTCACTGTCATTTAGCTGATTAATATGTGAGTATTCCACTATGTAAAAGTTAAATTACTATTGTAGATAGAAATAAATCAACACCAACTTGAATTTACCAAAAAAATTACATCAAAAACATGCAAAATATTGAAAAATGCATACCTTAACAAGTACGTGCGTCCGCGTCTCCCGTGTTGTTGACTGGCACTAGTGGTGGCGTGATCTCTGAAATGGTGGCAAGTAAAATATGGCTATCTCTTTCTAACATATTAGAACCATTGGATTCGAGATTACCCCGCGTTCGTGTTTCCCCCACTCTCCCCTACCTATGCTAATTATTTTATATGGTAATCTGTGGATAACGTCGTGTCGTCGTCGTCGTGTGTACTCCAATCATGTGTAATATTTAATATACTGCTGTTTCTTGCCCCTAATAAATAAAATAAAAATAAAATAAATAAAATTAATGAATAATTAATTTTAAGTGAAGTCTCTGAGTGCGGCAGTTAGGCCCGCTTGCAGCACGAATCACTTAACCCTTAAATGCATGATTTATTTTATCGTATTGCAAAAAATGCTATTGTATAGGTATTTATCTATAGAATTTAGATAATAAATATATAATGATTATACAATAATATTAATATTCGTAGAGTATACACGGTGTAATTGACAGGTTGGCAAAAACTGAAACAGTAGCTTCAGACCATGATTTATGACTGAAAAACGTTGGAATTTTCTTCAGGAAAATTGTAGAATTTTCCGACCGTTTTTCAACTAGATTTGTGTTCTATTCATTTGTTACAACAAAATCCAGCCCTAAAAACATAATTTTAGTGAAAAAAAGCAAAAAACTTAAACTCGGCAATGTAAATAATAATGATTTAAAAAGAAAATTCATACATACCGCGCGGAATCAGCTGTTAGCTCTAAAAGTTTACTGGCCTCCGACAGTACCTACGACAGACAGAGAAAGCATACCGCTCGCTCGCTCGCTCCCTTTGTGTGCTGTGCGCCGGCGCCTTTGCTTACGCGCCGACACTGCTAGGGTTGTACCACGTATGGAATTTAATACTTGTCATTTTATTTTTATTTATGTAAAATGCTTTATTAATAATTAAATACTCAGGAGTATGATTACTTATTTATTCTTTCTTAATTCCGAAAACCTTATTTTAAATCGTTAACCTTTCGAGTATCGTAATAAGAGACACAATAGAAAGACAACAGGTGTGAGGACGCCGGCGTCCTCGCGGTGCTTAACAGTTTGATCTACAGTATCAAATTACGAAGCCACCCGAACTGTACACACGCGTTGCATTACAGTAATGTAAATTGGTTTAGATAAGTGGGACATAAAACATAAAAACATCGCGTCAATATTGCCAGATTCACATTCCTTACCCTGTCAATCCCGGAGCGAAAGCTGGCGTTCAAAAAGGTTTGCTTATTTTCGTTATTTACAGACTATTTATAAGAAAAACTTCTTGTTTACGTTCTTGAACAAAGACCCTATAAAAAAAAACGCTTATTTTATAATCTATGCGAATGCCGGCGTTTGCTTAGTGTTTAGAAAATGGCGCAAAATCGCGCGCGTGCCGCTTGGGGATTGACAGGTACTAGGTTTAAACTTAGAAGCAGAACCATGAGTAGAAGTAACAAGAGATAGCGGTTAATAACAATCTTTATCATACGATTACGATACGATTCTTTTTCAATACCTAGTTCTACATCTTTATCTCAATGGCAGGCCGAACACGGTAACTACTGTGCCATGGGCTCCTCGACTAACGTATCTAGTAATATTACCGAAATAAAATGTTTCATTTCATATCATGTGGGCAGCCCTATGCTACACGTGTCACAAACACTCTCAAAGGTTTGCCGACAAACGAAACCGTCAGCACTCACTCAGCCGTTAGTTCAGTTTGCCGCGATTGCTGGTGCGTTCTGGACGTCTATTTCGTTTTCTTTCAACTGTCGGGAGTTCGGGACTGTGTTGTGCGTTGAGTTGAGTTGTGTGTTTTTGTGTTTTTGTGTTGTGTGGTATCATCATGAATCGGCGTAATGAAACGTTTAGTGCTCGCGAATATGGCCAGATGTTAATGTGCTTGGGTGAAGCTAGAGGAAACGCGTCGTTGGCATTAAGGCTCTATGTTCAAAGTCACCCAAATGAACGACATCCAGCTAATAGTCGTACTATCACACGGGCATATCAACGTGTTTTAGAAAATTTACCTATTGTGCCGCGGCAGGAAGGTGCTGGAAGGACAATCAGTGCTCGTTCTGAGCAGGCGATTTTAGATGTTGTCCGTCGAAATCCGCGTTTGGGAACCCGTACTGCTGCAAAACTTGTAAGGCGTAATAACGGACCCCGGGTTTCACATTGGGCTGTGCACAAAGTCCTTCGAAAGGACAAGCAACGTCCATATCGGATCCATAAAGTGCAGGCTCTGGTACCTGGCGACTCAACCCGCAGACTAGCGTACTGCAGATGGCTGATACGTCGGCAGCAGCTAAATCGCCAATTCGTTTCACGGGTGATTTGGACCGATGAATCGACGTTTACACGAAACGGTATGTGGAACCGGCGGAATGCTCACATTTGGGCACGCCACAACCCGTACGCAATGCAGCAGACGGGTCATCAGACGCGGTGGTCACTGAATGTGTGGGCTGGCATGTATCATAACCGTATTTTGGGTCCCGTGTTTTTGCCAACTAGAATGGACGGCCGGCGTTATTGCGAATTTCTACAGCAGGATTTTGAAGCCATGATGGACACTCTGCGGGCTGAGCTAGATCAAGAGCGGGATCGTATGGAGAACGAACCCTTAGCTCAACTACCTACCATCTGGTTTCAGCACGACGGCGCCCCGCCGCATGTGGTACTCCCAGTCCGTCAGCACCTGGACCGTACTTTTCCAAACCGATGGATTGGGAGATTCGGGCCACATGCATGGCCACCTCGCTCGCCTGACCTAACCCCATTGGACTTTTTCCTGTGGGGTTATATCAAAGAACGGGTGTATGTGACGGAGTGTGATACCGCGGCCGAAATGGAGCAGCGCACAAGAGACGCTTTCGCATCGTTAAACCAAAAAATCAATGAGGATGTGACAATGATGCCTCGTCTCCATGCCGAAACCCTGCGTCGAGCACAACTGTGCGTGCAGCTCGGAGGCAACCACTTCGAGCCATGCCTTATACGACCCGAGAGACTTTAATTTAGGTAAGTGACTAATATTTTAATTTTTGATAGGTATTGAATTTGTGTTTAAATTTTTTGATAGGTGTGTTTGTGTGTGTATTGTATTATGTATTTATTCCAAACGTCCCGAAGTACCTATTAGTATGAATGAACAACGCGCGGACATTGCAATACGCGCGCAATATAGGGTCGCGCGCGTATCGCAATGTTCGTTATACATTGCGTAGCCGAAATAAAATTGAAAATTGAAAAACGTTCACCTATCATTTCCGGGAAAATATTTCACTATCAAAATGTTAACAATACCAGTCTGAATTCATACTTTTCGTTTTTGCCAACCTGTCAATTACACGGTGTATATATTGTTTTGACAAAAAGAGGTGCGTTCAGAAACTCACAGCTATCACATTCTTAAAAAAATTAAATGACGTGCTTTGTTGCCATATGGCAACATTATGCATTTAAGGGTTAATGCGTTTAGCGCTAAGCATATTCAAAACTAATTTTGTCAATGTCAACTATAAACGATTGAAACAAACAGAACGATGTTTTAAATTCGTTCAGCGCTACACGAATTTTCTGATTTGTGCCGCAAATATGTCTTAACTAAGCGTTATGACTATACATACTTATCAATAAATTACAAATCACTGTAGATAACCATAAACAACTACATTTATTCTGGAACATGCTTCAGAATAAACTAAACAATAATTTGCATTTGATTTTCAAGATAAACCTTTTGGAATGATAATTGTTATTGTTAACAGGACGCATTTACTAGGCAAATTAACTGGACTCCTAGTTTCAATATTGACAATATTTCAACAAAGAGGAATCGAGAGTTTGTAATAAAATCGGTTGCATAATAAATCGTTTTGGCACGAAACTTGGACGATGACTGATATTAATTCGTTTTTATTGAAGCAGTTGGATGAAGAATATGTATAAAATTATTATTCAAAATGACTGACAAACTTCATGACGTTTCTTTTTCTTTATGAGAACTTTTTATTTTTTTTCTACAGTATAATGAGTTGAAACCTCACGCTGTTTATAATATTTTATTGTTTGGTTTTAAACCTTGCCTGCATGGTTCTCACAATAATGTGTTGAGTTAAATAGGGTTGCATCGCGCAACCAGGTACCATGGATTCAGTACATGATTGTGAGCCCCCGCGTTGAAATATAATCTTTCGTCAATTATTAAAAAACAAATTAGCTGTACCATTTTAACCGTGTAGGTATTGTACTTTTCTATGAAACAGAAGATGTTTGTCCTATAACGAAACCATTATAAACTACTTTGATGAAATAAAAGTACTTAGTACACAATTTATACCTTTGAAGTCAGCAACCCTTTGATAATGTAGGCACTTAATAAGATGTTGTGACTTGTTGTGATGCGACTCTGCAATGAAATAAAAAATTGCTTCAGCTTAATAAATGTCTTTCCATATTTTTTACGAGCAATGCCCTTTTAAGCAATTTCCAATGAAAACATAAAAAAATACATTATCATTTATATTCGTTGAATAAATGAAGAGTATGTAAACAAATTAATGAAAATGTAGACTTAATATTTGCTGGTTTTATTTGATTTTTAACAGCATTGAAATATTTTCCATAATCTAGCAATATTAAGGCATACATTTAAGCCCACCGTATTTTCGATAAAAGTACGCTCTAACCACAGATATAGATTATAATAGATTGCATAAGTGTAGGTACCTCGCGTGGAGAAATGGTGCCGTGCGACACCATTGCTCGCGGCGAACTTCAGTCAGCCTCCGACCGCTTTCCGCGTGTGACGTCAGGTGATAAAAACAAAATGCCTAGTTGTGCGATACTTAATTGTTCTAATTCCACCCATGAAGTTGGAGCTGGTAATCGAGGTATTTCTTATCATCCGTAAGTACTATTTGTCTTAAAATAATCTGTTGTTATTTATAAAACAATTTATTTTGTTATTTTCATCCAAACAGTAGTGTATCCAAATATTTTTTCATTGCGGCTTTAATTTAACGCGCCAGACTTGTCGTGCATTGAAAACCAGCAATGTAAACATAAGCGAACTAACCATTCAAGGTCAAAAGTAGTCATTAGTGTTGTACACTGCAATTTTCGATGCCGATTTCGTACTCAGTTATAATCGATTTTGAAAGCAGAGGAAATGATAATTATATTTTAAAATTAAAACGTAACTACGTAATGTAGGTAGTGAAATGCAAATATTATAAACGAACAGCTAATGCTTACTTCTTATATGCACTTTTTTCAGGTTTCCGAAAGATCCTTATATTAAAAATAAGGAAAAAAATGGTTTCCTACAAAAAGCCGCGCGGCCTCCCTCTTTAACCTTTTGAATGTCTTAATTTACACAGTTCGACATAAGCAATTGTCTTACTATTGTGTCTCTAATTACGGCATTCGATGAGTTAAATACTAGATGCTGAACTGACGACCGGCGCGCGCGACGCCGCGCCGCCGGCGATCGATTTCGCGCGGCTTGCGATCCCATCACTAAATTACGGCCGTGACGTCAAAGTACCTACGAAAAATGTTACACGCTCGGTTCCCGTACGAATGGACGAAGACTAGCGTTCTATTATATATAGTTCTGTGGCTCTAACCGATTACAGCGCAATTCGGATAGTACCCAACATCAGTCCACGAGAATCTCGTAAACCATAGCAACATCACTTCGGAGAGGTGAAGTGAACACGGGCGTGCGAGTAGCGAGTGTCAGTTGAACTGTTGACTAATGTAATTGTGATTATTATTGGCCTGGGCGAGTTATCTAAGTAGGTACAGACGCCAGCACATCAAGGTACCCGAAACTGTCAGATTTTCCCAATCAACTTTGAACCTTATGCTATAGCGATAAAGTTGAAAATCTATTAAAGAAATCTGACAGATTGTAGTAGCTTGATGTGCTGGCGTCTGTACCTATTTGCAATCAAATATTTGCACTTATTGGACGTTGATATCGCATTTTCCTGATGTTCTTATACGTGACGCGTTACAATTTAAATAAGTAAAAACAAATCTCCAATATGATAATGACAGTGCTGAACGCGCAAGCGCGGCGTGATCTTATCACTTCACCCGATTCACGAAATGTCGTGAACCAACACAAACTACGTGGGATTAAATTATATTGTCCGTCAGCCAGGCACACCATTAGCACTCGGTGAATTGACACACTCGGTTATCTCTTCTAGTTGAATAGATTTAAGTTAATAAAAACGCTGAACATCGTCGCAGTTTTACTAGACTCGATTTACAATCGCTCATTATAACAAACAATGTCTATGCGTATTGTCATCAGTCTACTAGCTGTCTTAAACGTGATTTTTTTTATTTTATTTATTGTTCGTGCGTGACGCGCTCGCGCCTCTGTCTATATAAAGCCCCGGATACACTAGGGAACATTTTGTCCCGCAACATGACGCGCAACACAAAATATACGTGACGCTGCAACGTTGCATAGTGTCCCGCAACATGACCCACAACATTTTACGTGACGCGGGACATGTTTCTTGCTCCCGCTCCGAGAGCGAGCGCACGGCGCGACATTCTCTCGGGACATTCACGTAGTTGCCGAGCGCCATGTTCCGCAACATGTTGCTCCATTTGTCCCCTAGTTTATCCGTGGCTTAAGGACTAAACTACGAAAACAAATTAAAAAAACAACATTGAGATTCTTACTATTTTCTGTTTTGCTATTTTATTTTAAAATCCCACAAAATAGTAATGTTTTGGCAACTAAAATACTAGCTTTGAAATTATATAAAATGATCAATAGAATTAGCGTAAAAAATGTTACTAAAATCTCGATTGTGATTGTAAAAGTTTGCTTGGTCAGTCCCTAGCATCAGTGGGATGACCTTAAAAGAACGCCCTAATATTTTTGAAGTCGGTTAGAAAGTTAGATACTATTCAACCAAATAAAGTGTATTCTATTCTATTGTATTTTATTCTTAAGACAATACTGCTGGTAGTCGGTGCACCATTTACATATACAATGCAATAAATACAAACATATCTATATAAAACATATAATTCTCTATATTATCTTGTTTACTCGTTTATTATCTAATTTTTTAATTTAATTTTCACATTTTATTCACTTGTATTTTTATGAATCTGTCGTAACTTAATAATAATCACTGTTTTACCACTGTTGTTTGTGCTAGTGTTATTGACCTATAATTAATTGTTGCACCCGCAATTGTATCCTATTATAAATAATAAGCTGCCAACGTGCTGGTGTAAACAATTGTTGGTTAACTTGAATAAAAATAAAATAATTAAATAAAAAATAATTAAATTAAATATATATTCATTAATTATCATGAAACAAAATCAAAGCACTAAAGGTATTGTTTAAGGATGTGTGTGTGTTTTTTTTACGATCATTGTTTAATATGTCTATCTCCAGTGCCAAATATAACTTTGTGTCATCCCTCTTATAATAATGACAATTATGCAAATCTTTATTGAGTAAGTATATAGGTATAAATACTTGTTATCGTGGCACAAATTCAATTATTATATACCAGAAACTGAAACCTGATTAAAGCCAAAACTCACTCGCGAAGTTAAGAAAGTGTATCAATTCTTGTAAACTTGTTCGTATGATATTGCTTTATTATAGCCTAGCTATGCCCTCAGTGGGCAATTGACCTTATGGCTTCATACTCTTCATAAACGTTTCATGTCGCTCTACATAAGTTCGTGAACTCCTCGCTTTATGGGGTTCAGCAATTGAGGTTAGGTTTGATAGCGGAAATATTTCGCGATATGAATGTTGTGTGGTGTTATCTTCTGCTCGTGAAGCCTTTAACAGATAGTTAGCTATTTGGTAACCATAGGTAGGTACTTGTGCTAGGTGTGAGTTCACCACAACAGTAGTGTAACTTGTGGATACCAAACTTACAAACTTTCGCGCGCCAGTCTGCAGTTTCGCTATTAGACAAGGGCCTTAGCACACCTCAGACGCAAAAACCATGATGGGATACCGCTTAACGAATTCCGCTAAAACACATTACTAGATTATGTCGCAACTCAATTAGCTATGTTCTATATGAGAGTCGGTTGAATTGTAGCAATCAGAGCAAAATGTAATCGCTTCCTACTTAGTAAATACAGCCGGTCGATTCTGTAAAAATCTCACCGTGAAATCATAAGTGAAGTGAGCACTTTATAGTGTTGATCCCTAGCGAATGACATTTCACTCCATGCTCACTTCACCCAAGCTTTCACGGTGAGATGGTTACAGAATCGCACGGCTGTACTGCTTCGGACCTCTTAGATAAGTTTTACCGTAAAATCAACATCTAATTTAACAAAAAAAAACTCGGCAGTTTTAAGATAATCATGGTAAAATGTTTAAATATGTTTCATTATTATAATAATCTATATTACCTTTTTCTACAAACTCGCGCAAAACCATATTAAATCCAACCCTTTGAGACTTGAATTTTTCAACCTCCTCTCTTAGCGAAATACATATTGATTTCAAAAGGTTCGAAAGAGTCCTCGAGACATCTGCCGTGCGATTCTGTAACCATCTCACCGTGAAAGCTTGGGTGAAGTGAGCGTGGAGTGAGCTGTCATTCGCTAGGGATTAACGCTATTAAGACGTGCTCACTTCACTTAAGATTTCACGGTGAGATTTTTACAGAATCGACCGGCTGTACAAGGAGTTTCTTAGCTTAAATGACCAATACGAGAACTGCCGTGCGATTCTGTAACCATATCACCGTGAAAACTTGGGTGAAGTGAGCGTGGAGTGAGTCGTCAATAGTGTCAATCCCTACCATCAGCATGACTCACAGCTCACTGTAAGCTCACTTCACCTTAGTTATCACGGTGAGATTTTTCCAGAATCGACCGCCTGGAATCCAGATTCAATACACTTGAGCAAATCTATATCATACCATTTGTAGTGGAGAAAGATTCAAGCTCCCAGACACGAACGTTATGAAGCTTTATAACGATACTGAAGCATTTTAAAACTAAAGTAAGGTTTTGATATTGATTCTCATAAATTATTGGTTAAAACTTACCTATCTTACAATTCTTGTGATAAATACGTACTGTTATGACATATTTTATTCAACAGTGAATTGCTAATTTAAACTGAAATAACGAGAATGGTAATATGATCGTCAAAAATGAACACCTGCGCTTTGGAATTTATTTTTCATTTATTTCTGTAAAGTGTCATTATTCCGTGTGCAGTGGCAATCACATTTTGTCTGTTTTGTCACTGTAGGCAAATCAATCGTGATTGCTTCTGCAGGCAAGATTGCTATCGAAATGTTTTATATGAAACGGCGTCGAATTTAATGACTGACAATCAAATAGTTTTTTCATGAATAATAATCTTTTGTTCTATCCTAGCTATAGGTAAGTGAAAATAAACGTATTTGACAGTGACAATAAATAGAATATCGGTTTGTTTCTAAAACCAAAACTGGAAACGGGTACTTCATACACTGTACCAATTTATCTGCTGTCATGAAAAATTGGAAAAAGATGAGCTGTGTGCAAGCAGAAGAAAAAGCACCACATACAAAAAAGGCTTGTTTACGAAGTAACAAAAAGCATACAAGTAGTGTTGAGTACGAAGGTTTTCTATCACCAAAATAACGTTATGCTGAACCAAATTCCAACATAAAAACATGCCGAAGAGTTCTGCTCTCTAGTTATAATGAAAAAGATTTCGTGTTTTTAATGTTCATCTTTCATTTCACACGACCTGATGACAAACCTATTAAAATGTAGTTATAGTTAGACTTAGAAATATATCCAAGACATTTATTTAATATTTCGCAAAAATAATTTATAATAAAAACTGAAACATACACCACAAAGAACACAAAGATATCTTGTATGAAAGTACACAAGGCTAAGAGGATTAGAAGAGGCTGCATGTCTTGATATCATAATTATCATAGCGTAGGTACTACGGATAATGCACGAAGTAAAGACCTGCAGTGCTATTCTGTAAAAATCTCACCGTGAGAACTTAGGTGAAGTGAGCGGGAAGTGAGCTGTCATTAGGGATTAACACTATTGACACTGCTCACTTCAAGCTCACTTCACTTATGATTTCACGGTGAGATTTTTACAGAATCTACCGGCTGCACAACAGGCTCATCGTGCTTATAATCTGTAGGTGAAAGCTAAAGGACCTTAAGTCACATTTTATAAATTATTCAGTAGAGCTCATTAAAGATGTCTATACCCGAAATTAGATATTAAAATCGACCGTGTATAAAAAGTAATTAGTGTATCGTTGTAGAATAAAAAGTATGATTATGAAGTTTTATTTAGCTATTATATTGTGATATTTTTTTGACAAATATTGTTCCTTAAGGCTGTATTATCGGACTTAAGGTTCTTTAACTTTGAAGTTTTAGTAAATATCTTATAGTATTACGGTAGTTACGTCTTTCCTGTATCAACAATGTATAGTAAATTTAATTATTTTATAACTTAGGTACGACAAACATGCACTTATAAGTTTTAATGACCTGAGAAATGAAATAAGTTTATACGTTTTAATATTATTTATTGAATAATAAAAAATCAATGAAATTACACAAAAGAATACTTATTCTGGTAAGTCACATACTGTGCCATCGTGGGCTAAGGTATTATAAAAATTATGAAAAATGGGTGGAATCCATTGGAGAGCTTTCTGTAAATCCAGAAACTTTTTAGTGCTTATAGACTTGGGGCCTAATCGAATAGGCTGCAATATAGGTATTGGAAAGTCTTCTAGCGATCTTCTTCTATTTCTAATTAAGGACACCATTTCGAATTCTTGTTGATTAAAGGAGGTTTTATAACTCATTATGCCATACTTTTCTTTTTCAAATTTCATCCATACTATTTCAGAATAAGGCACTGACTGGCCCATTTCCCCTTTTTTTCGGTGGATAAAGGGCGCTGTAGAACCTTCTTGGATGCTCAGAATGTTTTTAAAATCCTCAGTTGCCATATCAATGACTTCAATTTGTGACTTATCGGAGGAACAGGACCGTATGAATTGCTGCCAGTCCCATGGGGTTGTTATGGAAAATTGGGGTTGTAGAATGTACTCCATCTACCTCCATATGAGTATGACCTTTCATAAGGTATTTGTGGTTAATACATTGTAAGTTTGGTATTTTAGCTAATAACCACAAGTAACACATTATGATATGTATGTTTTTATTTTGTCCTGCACAATTATCAGACCAAATAGTGATTTCTCTTGTCGGCGTATTGGCAACGTTCTTCTCAAACCACTTGATTAAACCCGAAGATAATTCATTTCCTCCACGCCCTGATATGGATTCGTCCCACATAATGCATGTACTTTTGTTTGTGACACTATCTAATATTGTATAGTTGAATGTCCACAACTTGCGTAAATAGAAACTAAGGCTGTTCGTTAGTAGAGGAGTGGGTAAACATTTCTGTAAGTCGACAGTGATCATCTTACAATTAGAATTTATTCCACATTGAAGTCTATCTAAAGCTTTTAAATTATATCGAGTCTTTGCTGCTTGCACGTGTTCTTCATATTTTGCCTCTAAAGTTTCCTTTTCGGTACCTTGAGAACTACGTATTTGAACGACAAAACGATCACAATCATCACACGTGTCAGTCTCTGGTGGCTTAAACCCTAAATTAAAATGAGTGTTGAAAATCTTTCTGTACGTCCAAATTTTAGCAATCAACTTATTATCCACATTATCCTTTCTGCACTCTTCTAAGTATAACTTATACATTAATTTTATATCTATATGTGCTCCTAAATACTCACGTGCTGTCTTTTCTCTGCTATAGTGGCTTTCATATTTACACTATTTGCGCTGTAGCATGGTGCGGGTGACAGTTGCCCGTATGACGTTGTCAGTACCACGTAGGGATGTGAGGTTATGCAATTCATTTTTATCGCTAACGATACTCGTAGCGTGAATCTAGTTCTCTTTAATATTGTTATGAAAATTAGTGTATTATTCAGTTGTGCAGTGTAACTACGTGTGTGCTACGTGTATAAACTTGTCAATATAAATGTTTTATGGCTACATAATTATCTTTGTACTTATATAAAATAATCAAAATCGGGTTTATGTTTTTTTTTTCGTGACAACATTTTTGCTCTATGGTGCATCGGCGCGGCGGCCATGTTGTTTACCCGTGCGATGCTGTGAGTGCGAGTACGAGTGCAAGCGCGTTATATTGTGACTTAATGTGACACGTATTACGATTTCATTGTTTGTTTTCATTTTTGTTAAATTGTTATTTGTTATAAGTTTGTTGTTATTACCATGCCTAAGCATACAAAAAAAACTGTTTTGGGTAGTCAGGCCAGGGAGCTTGTTGTTCGCCTCCGAGACTACTTTGAAAGAGAACAACAAAATAATGGACCGTTGTTACCATTGAATCATATTGTAGAACGAGTAGCCGAAGCTCTTGATATTGGCCGCAATACTGTTTCGCGTATAACACGTGAGAAAATTGGCCAAGATGGGATGTTTGAAAATAAATTATCGACACCCAACAAAAAGCGGACCAAGGTGAAGCCAATCACAGATTTGGATGATTTTGCTAAGGTTGCTATTAGAAATCATATTTATGATTATTATAGAAGAATGGAGCTACCCACATTGCTCAAGCTTCTAAAATCATTAAAAGAAGCTGACTTGTTCAAAGGAGGTATTACTTCGCTACGGCAAGTTATAAAAGATATTGGCTTTGTTTACAAAAAAGTTAACAAAAGAAAGATTATTATGGATAGGACTGACATTGCCCTAGCAAGATGTAGATTTTTAAGGAAGGCCAAAAACATAAGTGATTGGAGCAAAGTTGTCTTTTTGGATGAAACGTGGCTAAACGCCAACCACACAGTGGGTAAAAGTTGGACCGACGATACGGCACAATCGTGTACCAAAGTGCCGGAAGGCAAAGGCGAACGCCTTATTATTTGTCACGCAGGTACAGCAAGTGGATTCGTCCCTGATTGTTTGCTGGCTTTTAAGTCAAAAAAAACTACGGAGTATCATGAGGAGATGAATTACGAAAAATTTAAAGATTGGTTCATAGGTCTATTAAACAATTTAAAAGAGCCTATGACCATAATAATGGACAACGCACCCTACCATTCGGTGCAAGTTAATAAACCCCCAAACCAATCCAACCGCAAAAGCGAGTTGGTGAAGTGGCTGAGTGAAAACGGAGTTACAGCAGATATAAAAATGTTAAAGACGGAGCTTATTGCCTTAGTCCGACGCCATAAGCCACCAACTCCTACCTATGCTCTGGACGAGATGGCAAAAGAAAAAGGCCACCAGGTCCTTCGACTACCACCCTACCATTGCCAGTATAACGCTATTGAGCTGATTTGGGCCCAAATAAAAGGTATGCTTTTAATTTCAATTCCCATTTTGAAGCTTTATAAAAAAATCAGCTTTCCGATCGTAGCATGTACCTAGTTTAAAAACATTACCAGATACTAGATTAGGCTGATTGATGATTATTTGAATACTTTTTTTTATAAGATCGTTTATTTTTAGGTTACGCCGCAAGAAATAATACTTCGCCGCCATTTACGGCAAATAAGATGTTGGCCCTATTACAAGAGGCCATCAACAATGTTCAACCTGAAGACTGGTCGAAGGTCGTGAATAAAACAAAAAGGGACATTATGTCTGATTGGGATCGTGACATACATATTGACAACATAATTGAGTCATCGTTAATAATATCCGTCACAGATTCAGATGATGAATTGAGTGACAATTCAGATGTTCCTGACTCTGATATGAGTTTAGACGAATAACATGTATTTTTTTTTAGCAACCTTTTAAGCAACCTTACCCTATAAATGTTCTGTTGTATAATTAGACCTTTTAAAAATAAAAATTGACCTACGCACAATATACGTTTTTTATTATAAAAAATATCGACTATCCATCGTAGCAGTACATCCCATCACTAAATACGTCTATGGCGTTACGTTATACGCATAACACTTTGCTTAATTTTTCATTCAATTTGATTTTATTTCTTGATTAGAACATTCTGGTTGGGTTTAATTTAATTTACTACAGTTATTAATTATTTAATATATTACGAATGTGGTACAACTGAAATACTAAGTCATAAATTGTAAATCGCGGCAACTTTCAAGAGTGAAACGAAATGTTACTGAAACTGTCACCCGCACCATGCTACAGCGCAAATAGTGTAGGAAATGATTCTATATGCTTTTTAATTCCGTCAATGACTTCGTTTGCTGTCTTATTAGGTGGCTCTTTCTTTCCTCTTCTATCTTCTTCTACAATACCATAGTTATTAGATTTTTTGATAGAATTTCTGACCACCGTTTCTGAGATCCCTAAAGTTCCCAGGAAAAAGGTTTTGCAAACAATAATTTCTTTATTATCAACAGTAAAACTGTATTCTAAAGTATGGTTTCTTTGTTTTGTACTTTCTTCATTACGTACTCTACGTCTTTCAATAGGTTTCTGTCGAACACATGCCAAGATGAATTGTCGTTTCATGTCCCAGGTTTTTAATTCATTCCAATAATTTTCAAATATAGCTTTTCGTTTTGTATCATCTATTTTGTCACCGCAAGTTTTCTTACATAAACATGAACTCTTCATAGTCTTAGCAGATATGATCTTTCCTTTATGAGTTATATGTGATTTGCCACAAACAGTTTTTTTACGCCTTATATTACACTTCCACGTTTCTGGTCTCTTCAACCGTTTTCTGCTTTTTAACTTCTTGAAATTAGTATCTGTTTCTGAATCTATTTCTGAGCTTTCGTTTATTGTAATGGAACGTCTGAAGTTAGCTCTACGCTTAGATTTCATAGAACTGCTTGAAGAATCTTCATATGTATTAGGAATGTAATCATCATCATCATCTGGAGAATATAAACAGTCTGAAGCGTAAAAAGGTTCGTTTATTATTGTGTTTTCCTTATCAGATGTTTGAATGGACGCTAACAAAGAAGGTGAGAATGTGTCCTGAACTTCGGGATTGTGTTCAGGAGTGCGGGTTATGGTATCATCTATAGGTTCTATAAAAATATTTTGATCTTCAGCAATCAATGTATCTGGCCATGTAGAACATTGTGGTTGAGCTAACTGTTGAGCTCGTTTCGTTTCGATATCGACACCATCTTTGAAACAAAACATTAAAACTCATTAGTATACCTATTTAAAGCTAAACCATACATCTAACATAAAATATAATCAATCGGAGTCTTTAATCATAATACCGATGCGTAAGAAAACAATCCGGGCATTCCACATTAATGACATAAGTAACTATACTAAACCCAATTTACTTTAATAACCCGGGATCAAACCTGCGACCTCTGCATAGCAGTTTGTACCTACATAGTAGTGATGTTACGAATATTCGCGAATGTCAAAAATTGAACATTCGTAACATCACTAGGTAGTTACTACATCAGTACTAGAGAAATATGCCTCTATAGGGTAAGATTTATAAGCCTAAGGTAAATATTAACGGGCCGCAGAATGTCTTATGCCATTACCTATAGTAAATTCCAATCGTTCTAGTTGAATCTATTTATGATTCGCTCAATATAAGTAAGTACCTACTGCGATACGTAGGTACCCACAAAAAGTGAGATAGGTACTATTTGATAAAGCATACACATGAGAAACTATTCGAATATCTATCAAATATGAAATAGGTATAATTACCTCATAATTATGTTACTAACATTAGTATTTTCATTTCAAACTAGTAAAAAAAATATTAAATAACCATAAAATATATTTACGTACCTGATAATTTTATCATATCAACAAGCCTTCTTCCTCGTCCAGTATTCATTTTTAAAAGTTTACACTTTGTTGTTACCACTAATCAATACGAGTGCGTCTAGTTTTGCACGACACACAACAATAAATATTATTACTAAACGGGAAAGAGTGCGCGTCCAACCGCGCCCTCCCCCCGCTGCGGGTCATCGGGGGTATAGGTACGCTTGAACCCGCGCAAATGCAACTCGCGCGTAGTGGTAAAGAACCGTAAGTCCCACATACTGTCGTTTAACATTTTATCTAGATTTATTGTTGAAAATAGTGAACAATATTAAGTGATCATACGATCGTTTACTTTTTCACGCTTAGGGACTTAATGTTATTTATAATTTTACATCCACGAAATTAGTGACTGTAGGACTTAATGTCTTTTACCATTTGATCAATACGGGTATACTGAATAAGAATCATTGAAAATACAAAAATGACAAAAAATGGACTTAAGGTCCTTTAGCTTTCACCTACAGATTATTATTATTATCCTTGCAGGCTTGCATATTCGACTGAACAAGACTTAAGAGCAACTAAAACAATATGGTGAAGAAAAACATCGTGAGGAAACCGGTATGTCCTAGAACCAAAAATTCGAAGACAAGTGACATCCACCAACCCGCACTGGGCCCGCGTGGTGGATTACGGCTCTCTCTTACTGAGAGGAGGCTGGTATGTGTCCCAGCAGTGGGAAAAGTATAGGCTGATTATGCTTTTACTAAACCATATTTTTCTTAAAAGTTATTTCTGTGGTTTTGATTTAAAATTTGAAGGTCCAGTTGCTTAATTTACCTTTTTTTTCTGTTGTCTCATGGTACAGACGCCAGCACATCAAGCTACTACAATCTGTCAAATTTCTTTAATAGATTCTCAAAGTTATCGCTAAAGCATTAGGTTCAAGGTTGATTGGGAAAATCTGTCAGTTTCGGGTTGATGTGCTGGCGTCTGTACGATCTACTACCTAAATCGTACCATGAGAACAGAAAAAAAAATTAAAGACCTAAAAATATGTATTAATGTATATACCAAGGAATACGGCAAACATTAGCAATAGCTTATATTACAACAACATTTAATTCATTTAGAGTCTAGTTTCTTCCTAACTATTATAGAACAGAGGAATATTTTGAGAAAAATTATCAATTACCAGAGGGGCGATTCTCGTAATTTTAAGAACGTTCACCGTCTGATCTCAGCCTCAATCTGTCAAAAATACTTCTAATTTTGACAAGTTTTTGACATTTGTTTGTCACCGATAATGAGACTCCAACTAATTTTGAACGTTTTAAATTACGAAAACTGGCCTTCTAATGTGCTATTACGATGACTCCAAAATGAGAAGAATTCCAATTGATCCTCTGAGAAATTATTTGTTATACGTCATCTTTTATTATTCTTTAGATTTATGTATCGTATCTGACACCTTCTTCTAAGTGCGACTTAGGCTTTTCGTGGTACGAATTAAGTACCCCTTAATCGTACCGAAGGACCTTTTATTGTAAAACGTTAAAACCCATTATGATAAAAGGTTTTAGTTGTGAATACTGGTTGATAGCTCAGTATGGACGCAAAAGATGTTGTCAAGTACTGTTCTCCCTTAGGGGTTATAACTTACGCAAATTTACCCTATGTGACTTCCATCAACCCGCACTGGCCCCGCGTGGGGGATTACGGCCCACTCCCTCGCACAGAGACGAGGCCTGTGTCCCAGCAGTGGGAACGGACTATGCTATGTGGTCAACGAAGCCTAAAAATCGATCCCTATTAATTAATAGAAGTTCTTATTTGAATCTTTCAAGATACTGTATAAGTTGTGTTACGTGTACCAGCTTGTTATAAAAATGACTAATATTATAGTAGGAAGTATCTTTGTAGTACTTTTAAAAAACTCAACAACTTGATAAGCGTGCACAAGTTCGTAGAAGATGAAAAACTCGGCAAGTCAATAAGCGTGGACAAGTTCGTGCATAATAATGTGTTCGAACGTACAAGTTTTTCAGGCACATTTTGACTTGCTCTGTATTTGACGCATATACGCGATTTAATACGAATGAAATCATGATCAAGTTCAAGTCAAAACATGCTCCTGATATTTTACTATGTATAAGAAGCTTGCACTTAGGTTGAAAGTTCATTTGCGTTTTGAAATTCGTTGGAGCTTGAATGATAATACAATCATCTACTCATTTATTTCAAGAGATTACAAAGTGATTACATAGCTAAATAAAGAGAATTAAAATAAAGTGATTGAAAAAGAATTTACAAAATGCTTAGTTACCTATGCGCGCTAATAGCGTAACCATGCATTTCTGCATTTTATGAAAAAATAACAGGGTAAGTACCAAAAGACCTTTTAATATTTTTTAAAGTATTTCTTGAAATTACTTTAGAAAAGTTGTTAGCTAAAATTATAAATGTTCAGTTTTCTTTGTTTTCGTTTTTACGCTGACTGGTACACACAGCTCCATTAAGTGGTTACCCCCCCAAAAGGCATGTGCGTTGAAATCCGTGATAGGCCCAAGTTAGGTTTTGTATTTTGCAAAAATATTTTAATATGATTAATGTATGCTTTTGTGAATAAATAAGGTGAAGTTAGTAATGAATTTTTTAAAGTATGTTTTAATATTGTTTTTTTCAAGAAGACTTTAAGTCTTTTATTAATGCATATAACGACAATAACGAAAAGCAAAAATAGGGTTAACATTTACGGTGAGTTATGGAACGTTTAAATAGACCGGAGGTTTTAAGACCGCTTGCGTGCATAAGATTGGAAGTTCAAATCCTAGGCACGAAATGTGCTTTTTTGTTATGCATTAAATTCTGTAGACCGTGAAGTCGGGCTTTATTCATACTGTCTACATTTTCTTCGAAATCGTAGCACTGGTTAGCAAAAAGAATGAGACCTCTACTAAGCTCCGTTAAAGTGAACTGCGTGGCTTCATGGTTCTGCATGTTTCGACCGCGCGGCCATTGTTAAACCTTTACAACTTTCTGAATATTGTATCTACAAATTTGCGACTTGCATTGTTAGTGTTTTACAAATTTCTTCGTAATGTTGACGTAGTCGTTTTTCTTCTTTTTCTACGACACTGTGTCCGAGCAGTCGAAACGGACACAATTAAGAATTAATTAGCAAAGGACAGGCAGACAACATTCAAATTTAAATTGTATATTCAGCCAGGATCCATCATTATCGTCTGTCTCCTTTATGTCAAAGGAGCTAGAACCGTTTTGTGTATTAGGTTGTCTCATAAGTTCTTGCCATATTTTATTTTTCTCGAATTTTCTCGTATTTAAACTAAAGTGAATTCAAGAAAGTTCTAGATCTTTCTAGTAAGGATGAGTATCTTTTATGGTGAGGGTACAAATAGGCGCGGACGCAACGCAATAATTAGTCTTTAGTGAAAATGGATCAGTGTCAAATGCGAGCTATTATGCTATATGAGCATCGTCTTAAAGTCTCTTCAACAGAAACGGCTAAAAAGATTAACACTGCATTTGGACCGGGTACTACTAGCGATCGGACTGTTCGTTTCTGGTACAACCGTTTTGACACCTGTGATATATGCTACCTTGATATATGCTGCGAAGATCAACCTCGCCCAAGCCGAGCCACCAGCTTTGATGAAGATGCTTTACGTCACGAACTTGAGCTACATCCAGACTATAGTACGCGCGATTTAGAGAAGGCGCTTAGACAATCCCACGCGACTATAGATCGTTATCTCAAATCGATGGGATATCGCAAAGTGATGTCACGTTGGACACCTCATGCGTTAACGGACCATGACCGGGCCGTTCGTGTGACCATTTGTCAAAGTTTGTTACTTCGTCCGCACAGACGAGACTTTCTCAAGGACATTATTACATGTGACGAGAGCTGGATACATTATGAAACTAACAAGCGTCATGTCTATTGGATTCCTCGCGGGGAAAACCCAGCCTAAACTTAATGAACACGGTCGTATGATTATGTTGTCTGTTTTCTGAGATTGGCAAGGAATGATTTTCTGGGAACTCCTCGAATCTCATCAGACTATTAACGCCAATCTGTATACGCAGCAGCTTCGCAAATTAGCAGAGACGTTAAAAATTAAGCGGCCAAAACGACTTGGAGTCCAACTTTTGCATGACAACGCACGACCTCATTGCGCCAAGTACACATAACATATACACATAACACATAAACAGCTGGAGGAGCTAGGATGGCTGACTGTTCCACATCCATCGTATAGCCCGGATCTTGTGCCTTCAGACTTTCATTTATTTCGAGCTCTTAAATTTCATTTACTAGGAAAAAAAAAATCGAAAATTGTGGAAGTAAGTATTAAAATTGAACTTGAAAATTTTTTCGAGTCCCAGCCTGCCTCATTTTGGGAGAAGGGTATTCAAATTTTGCCCAGTAGATGGCTGACTGTTGTTGATAACGAGGAAGACTATATAATTGATTAAATGTATTTTTGATTAATAAAAAATATTAATAACAATTTGGCTTTTAACTGGCAATAATTTATGAGACAACCTAATAAAATGCGTCGTAGAGCAAAATACAATGAGTGGATCGAATACTTACTAGCTAGTCAAGCAGAAAGTAATTTGGGACGTCGCTAAGCACCAAAAAAGTCACGAAATTATGTTTTTAAGCAAAATGGAGGGTAAATTGACACAATATTATAGAAAATTCAAATTGTTTTGAGCCTGCTATATGTAGTTACTGACTTTGAAACAATTATATTATTATTATCGGGTGTTTTTTAGTGACGAACACTTAACACACTCAGCGCCGGTGTATACTTAACTATACACCGAGGTACCTTTTTCCCAGGTCGGTGTATCTTTAATGATACACCCAGGTATCTTATGTTCACAGGCCGGTGTATAGTTGACTATACACTCCGTTTCATACATTTTATAAAGCGATTCGATAGGGCTGGCCCTAGAGAATACGCCAATGTTTCTGGGTTGGACTTTTAGCCCATATGAGCGTTGGCCCTGAGTGTGTTAAGTACGATTTCAGCGCGCGTCGTCGGTCCGAATTGGTTTTGAACAGTAGTAGGGTATAATTGGGGATTCTGGAATCATTTGTTCTCGCTTCGCTCGAACTGCATGATCCCAGAATCCCCAATTGTTTTTATCGAGCGATGACTAATCAGACTACCAACGTTATGATTTATAACATAGGTATTATGTATCAATACGCGCTGAACTGCTCGAACTGCATGATCCCAGAATCCCCAATTGTTTTTATCGAGCGATGACTAATCAGACTACCAACGTTATGATTTATAACATAGGTATTGTGTATCAATACGCGCTGAACTGATACAGCGAACAATATAAACAAGAATATTAAGTTAAAGAGCTAACTCAATTGCGCTATCAGTTTATAACTCATCTTTTTATGTCGTTGTAAACTAAAAATTATATGTATAACATACAGCATTCACATTAGTCATTTTTTTTCTCACTACGAGTTTATTTGTACTTATTATTTGATCACAGTCATTTTATAACTTAAGTACGAAAGTGTGAGGAGCCAATCTTAAGCTTATTATATTGATTTTAGATCATGGCTTTGACCTCATGGATATCACATCGGTCATTGCTACAAAGTATGCTTAGTCAATCCAGATACATTGGAATTCAATTTGCCATCCAAACTGTTTCTGTATGATTGATTATCAAAACATAATTAAGCATCATCATTAAATGTAATAAACTGATTGATTTGACCTAAAGTAGGTATACCTGATTGGACAGGTGCATTCAAACTTGTATGGCACTTTCTCAAAAAGGTCATTTCAGACACAAACCTTCACTGCTCATACATTACTACCTATATAATTTATTTTTATGTCTGGACCTGAAAAGAGACTACCTATGACTCTTGAGTTTATTTCGGCGTTTCTTCTCAAAGTAGTCAGTTAGGAAAATCTCGTTTTGGAAAAAAAAATGTATTGACGTGTAAAAGTATTGATTTCAACCTATTTGCAAAATAAATATCATTAAAAGGTTTATAAATTCCATAGTCTTGAGGTATTTATAGATTTTAGGTTTATAACATAAAAAAATATAAAGTTCAAATTATATTGGTTATCTCTTTGAGAAATTGTAATAACCATTTAAATGTGATACTCATAAAGATTATCACTAGAACAGTAAAGTACATACGATTTCCTTTTTAGAATTTCGTCTCAGGTATCCGCGACATCGTGGTGCCAATACCAAATTAAGAAATGTAAGGCGATGAGCAGAGTGAGTATACATGATTAATTAATTATCGACTTTATTTGACTAGTACATATGATTGAAATACCAATAATCATTGATGATAATGTTGATATCTAGCGTTTGCAATATTTAATATAATCGCTACCTTAATTTATAGTAGTATAAAAAGCGATCACTGAGGAGCGCATCCAGAATTTTTGCGATTTCGGTGTGCATTGTCTGTGTAACGTGAATTATTGTATTGTGTTGAGTGACAAGATCGGTGACAATAAGTATGTATGTACCTATTTAATTTTTAAGTTGAATATCTAGTCTTGAATTTTGCAGTTTTCAATAGACAGAACGAACTATGTGCAATGAATAAATACTTTTAATTACAAATAACAACTACATTCTAATGAATCATTATATAATTTTAGGGCATCTCGGAATCCTTTTGACTCTGATACGGAGATTACTTTGCAAGCAAGCACGAGTGGTGAAAAGCCTCAAAAATCGAGGAAAAGGAAAACCATCAGCAACAAACCTAAACAGAGTAAGAAAACTGCGCCTCCTCCTGATTTATCCGAAGACTCTGAAACCGAGCCAGTATCTACTGCTCGAAAACAATCCTCAATATTTTCAGATTCTGAGGTAAGCATAATAGTCATCTAATACTTTTTACAGTTTCACAATATTCTTGTTAAATAGTGTGTTCTGGTAACAATCGTTTAATATTTAATTTTTACCTGTTGTTTCGATCAAATGTGTTTAAATGAAATATCTTAGTCGAACATGAAGTACCTACTGTCTGTTTATATCTACCTTATTTTGTACCGATTTCATGCAGATAGTGATTTTCAGACTAAAATAATGTTAAATTGTTGCTATAGTATCTGACAGTTATATGTATACTAACAACTCGGTCTTTTTTTATAATAAATGAGAATAGTATAAATTTATAGAGTGAGTTTAGTAGCTTAACAGTAAACTTTTATTGGAGTTTTTGCTATGCTGTCTAATTAAATTAATAATTTTATTATATTTTCAGGACGACGCAGCGGAGCCTGTTAGAGCTGCTGCTCTAAGAAGTTATCTGGCACGGCGCGTGGGTTCCGGGTACACCCTGCAGCGTGATCCAACTCGCAGCGGCCAGTTTTATATAGAGCTGCGTGTCTACAACAGCAAGGAAGCAGAGACACTTGCTGCTAATCGTTGGAAGCGAGCGCTTTTCACACTTCGCTCATCACATGATGACAGCGATCCAGTATGGAAAGCTCTTACTGGCTTAGTTAGCGCTGCTAAGCAAGAGTATGCAAACATAAAACCTATATTATATCCTTCAAATGTTTTCTAAATTGCACTTTAATATGTTATTTTTGTTTACTCTTGCTTCATATAGGAACTGAGAAAGTATTACCGGATTAGTTAATCCTGTATCCAAATATAAAGTCTCGGTATATTGTAACAATCAAACGTTTTCTAATAACAGCAACTTGTTATTATATAATTTGTAGCTGCGATTATCTTATTTTTTTTATCATAAGTGTGTTTGTAGCACTTATCTGCTTCAGATTTGAATTTAGTATAGACCCCTTTTTTTCTGTATGATATTAACAATATAATGTATTGTGTTACTACACAGGTCTAAGCCAAACATTTATTAAACTCTGTATCTATTCTATTTCAATATTTCGAAATTTTTGAAATCATTTTGAAGTCATAATAATTGACTTGTTTACACTGTTTACCTTTCTTACAGATCTAAACCAAAAATTTACAAAAAACTCTGATATTTCAATATTGCTCAGAAATCATGAAACTCTGAAATTCAAATATCTAGAAATCAAGCATGTTAAATATTCATCATAATAATTTACTTTTACAGACCTAAACCAAAAATTTACAAAAACTCTGATATTTCAATATTGCTCAGAAATCACGAAACTCTGAAATTCAACTATCTAGAAATCAAGCATGTTAAATATTCATCATAATAATTTACTTTTACAGACCTAAACCAAAAATTTACAAAAACTCTGATATTTCAATATTGCTCAGAAATCACGAAACTCTGAAATTCGAATATCTAGAAATCAATCATATTAAATATTCATCATAATAATTTACTTTTACGCTGTTTACCTTTCTTACAGACCTAAACCAAAAATTTACAAAAACTGATATTTCAATATTGCTCAGAAATCATGAAACTCTGAAATTCAAATATCTAGAAATCAAGCATGTTAAATATTCATCATAATAATTTACTTTTACAGACCTAAACCAAAAATTTACAAAAACTCTGATATTTCAATATTGCTCAGAAATCACGAAACTCTGAAATTCAACTATCTAGAAATCAAGCACGTGAAATATTCATCATAATAATTTACTTTTACGCTGTTTACCTTTCTTACAGACCTAAACCAAAAATTTACAAAAACTCTGATATTTCAATATTGCTCAGAAATCACGAAACTCTGAAATTCAAATATCTAGAAATCAATCATATTAAATATTCATCATAATAATTTACTTTTACGCTGTTTACCTTTCTTATAGACCTAAACCAAAAATTTACAAAAACTGATATTTCAATATTGCTCAGAAATCATGAAACTCTGAAATTCAAATATCTAGAAATCAAGCATGTTAAATATTCATCATAATAATTTACTTTTACAGACCTAAACCAAAAATTTACAAAAACTCTGATTTTCAATATTGCTCAGAAATCACGAAACTCTGAAATTCAAATATCTAGAAATCAAGCATGTTAAATATTCATCATAATAATTTACTTTTACAGACCTAAACCAAAAATTTACAAAAACTCTGATATTTCAATATTGCTCAGAAATCACGAAACTCTGAAATTCAACTATCTAGAAATCAAGCACGTTAAATATTCATCATAATAATTTACTTTTACGCTGTTTACCTTTCTTACAGACCTAAACCAAAAATTTACAAAAACTCTGATATTTCAATATTGCTCAGAAATCACGAAACTCTGAAATTCAAATATCTAGAAATCAATCATATTAAATATTCATCATAATAATTTACTTTTACGCTGTTTACCTTTCTTACAGACCTAAATCAAAAATTTACAAAAACTCTGATATTTCAATATTGCTCAGAAATCATAAAACTCTGAAATTCAAATATCTAGAAATCAAACATATTAAATATTCATCATATAAAATTAACTTTTACGCTGTTTAACTTTCTTACAGACCTAACCAAGAATTTGCAAAAACTCTGATATTTCAATTTTGCTCAGAAAACATGAAACTCTGAAATTCAAATATCCATACATTATTTATACAACGAAATTTAAAAGTAAAAGCTCAAATTAATATAATATTCTAGTTATCGAGATTGACAAGTATTAATGTCGTGCTCTTTACAAAAATGAAATTCTGCCATAGTTGTCAGTTACATGTCTCAAAGTCAAAGTATTCATCACATAAGAAAAGTAACAAACATAAAACAAATTGTTTACTTCGTACTGAATACCAAAATGTTCAGCTGATAGCCAGTGCTTTCAAAGACAGAATAGCTAGCTACAAAATAAATCCTCAAACTAATGAAATAATAACACCTGAAGTATTTTTATCTGATGTATTCAACACCATTTATAATTTATTACAACAATTATTACAAAAACATAAATCATTAAAGATAAACTTTGAACTTTTTGTGCTATATTTACTTCCTAAGAATGAAGAACTATCTCTTAAGTCTTTTAATACTAAATATTCCATAATAAATCATAGTACAGATATCATATCTTTATACAAAGATTGCACGCAACGATTAATATGTAAATGCTTAGAGTTTGAATTATCAGAATCTGGTTGGACAATAGAGAAAATAAGTCATTTAGAAATGAATATTGCAAAATACAATCCTTTGAGAGCAGGAAGTTACATTGCTTTGTATTAATACGCTGAGCGATATAGTTAAGAAAGCCAAAGGTGTAAAAAAAATCTGTTTAAAAAAAAATACCATAAACAAATATAAAAATGCATTAAATTGTAATATCAATTTTAGGTACCCTATGTTTGTTATAAGATCTAAAAATCATAAACTCTACACACAAAGAATCAATAAAGTGGTACTTGATGGGAATGATGACAAACGTCAAATTAAAAAAAATAATGCTTTTACTTTACCATGGGGTCATTATAGTTCTCTATTCTAATCTGAACCAAAGATTTATTACTATTTTTCTTAACAGGATAATTATATTATTATTTTTTGTAATAAAATTAAGTCATAATGTATTTTTTATTTTTGAAATGAAATAAATATTTTGTATTCAACTGATTTGTGTTTATTTGTTATTGATACATACCTATTTATCTCGAATATAGAAGCTGTGATATCCTAGTGGTGAGACCGAAAATTTGGGTCCTGTGCCTGATCTCTCTCCGGTCGTCCCATCGGGCTGTGAGAGTAAGAGAACAGAGACTGCACCTTGTTTAGTGGCACTAGCTGTGGCCGAAATCAGTCATTAGGACATTATTTATTTCGATTTAACTGAATAATGAAACAAGTATATCATTAAATAATTTATTTTAATTTTTACAATAAATATACAATGGTACCAGTCACTAAAGTACTAAAAAATAAACTATTAATAAAACTAAATAACAAACTATTTCTGTACTACTAAAAAGTGAACTACTATACTAAACTTAGGACTATTATTATAATTACAAATTAAAATGTACATTATAAAAGTATTATTTACAAGGTAATAAACAAAAAATCTTATTCTTTATCTACAACTTAATACTATTAATTATTATTAATTTTTTAAATATATTAAGTATAAACGTACACATCTATTTGCTTAATTTCTTTACAATTTTACCAACTAAATATTCAGTTTCAGTCATAATGTCATCATATTCACTAGTCACTAAATACTGCACATTCACACTTGCATCTTCAGGATTAGATGATATTTCATCCATATTGCCACCGTCCAAGTCATAAATCATAATTTTTATTACGCGTTGCGCATGATCCGATTCTTTACGCATGATAAAGGATTTAGTTTTCAAAGATTTTGATTTAATTTTCCTCTTCTTTAATGTTTGTCTCCCTGCTTTTTCAAGACGATATTCCTCTTGTGCTGCTGCTGCTACTTCAGCATACCAGCTCTCCCTATCTTGGGCATAATTAAAAGGATGAGTTATAGGATCATTGATGTCTGTCGTGTTCTGAAAAAAAAAACTTTATAAGTGAATGGCAGCCATTAACAATAATATTTAATAATAATGAAAATTCTCATGTTACTCACTTGTAAATTTATTCCCTCCGAATCGTTATTCAATGACGAAGTTCTGTTAGGATCCATAATATTCAAAACCGGACTGTAGCATGGTGATCTCAACATGATTCTGAAATTAATAGCGATAGTAACAAGATTGTCATAAATGAAATTAAAAAGTATAAGTTAAATATTATTGGAAAATACTTACCTCAAAATAACTAAATTGTAAACAAAGTACCAGTTGACTCAAATCACAGCTGCAGACTGAAGAATATTTAAGACGTTAGTCATGTTAGATACACATTTTATAATCTAAAAATTAATGTCTCAAATAACATAATTGATACTTGTGGCATTTTAATGATTTATCTTAACGATACAAGTCTAAACCTGTCAAACTGTGATGTGTTTTATGGATGCCTTCCCCCTCATGGAAAGTCCTAACTGTCTGACATAAACGCCATCTCCAACAACTTAGAAACTCTGAAAAGATTTGGACTTGTTCTTGTACTCAATGTATATAATAGTATTAACCTTTTTTATATATTTTCGTGTAAATTACTAGATATAAATATTTAGGCTGCCTATTCATTGTGGCAATCGGTATGATGAAGTTGATCAAGCAACCCGTATCTCTGAAGGTTAATAATATCGATTTTAATGAATCTTCTCGCTCAATCAGACACAGTGCTTTATTGCCTAATACGATTCGATGTATAATATGCGGTCCTTCAAATTGCGGTAAAACTAATGCCATGATTAGTTTACTGTTACATGAAAATGGTTTAAAATTTCAAAATCTTTATCTTTACTCGAAAACTTCTTTTCAATCAAAATATCGTTTCTTGACCGAAGTATTAAAAAGAGTGCCGCAGATTAACTTTTACGAGTTCAATGATGATAAAGATGTAATTTCTCCGAGTGAAGCTTTAGCAAATTCTGTATTTATTTTCGATGATGTTGCATGTGAAAATCAAATAAATATCCGCAATTATTTCTGTATGGGTAGACATAAACAAATAGATTGTTTCTATTTATCTCAAACTTATTCTAAAATTCCGAAGCAATTGTTACGTGACAATGTTAATTTTCTTATTATATTCAAACAAGATGATGTTAATTTAAAGCATATTTATGAAGAGAATGTTAGTTCTGATTTACAATGGAAAGAGTTCAGAAATCTTTGTCAAACTGTTTGGAGTAAACCTTATAATTTTCTACTTATTAATAAAGAATCGTCATTAAATAACGGAAGGTACAGACAGAATTTTGATATGTTTTTTAAATTTGACTGACTGTTTATATGTACATATAAGTAATTAACATGCAAAATCAAATTCAGTATAATTTGTTCTTTAGCGTAATACAGTTGTTATGATAGGTACAATATGGAGAAAAATATTAAAATAGAATTACTGAAGTCTGTAGACTCCATAAAGAATAAAATAAAACAAATGAAAAACCAGGAACACTCAATGAACTTGTCACTTGACAAAATGTTAAAACCTGTCACAGATCCCCTTAAAACCCTAGTCGATTCGAACAAAACAATAGAAAAAATACAAAATTTAGAAAATACTCACTCTAATTTCGAAGAAATGGAATTGGATGACATTAATACTAGCTCATCTACAAAGTTTGAAGAATGCCGCGAACCAGAACTGAATTCTAAGCAGTTCGTTAAAAAGTCTCCCCAGACAGAATTACTGGATGATTTAGAAATATCATTAGAGGGCAGTGACATCCATGATATTTATGATGGGGTAAATATACCATTTGGAATAAGGAGTGCAAACAAAAAATTACTAATGGGTAATTCAATAGTTTCATTTTCTAAAATAGATAGTGTGAATGATGATAATGTCATTTTAATTAAAGTTGGCAACAAAAGCTACAATTTAACCCCTGGTTTAAAAGAACTTTTACTTCGAAGAAAACCTGATCTGAAACTAATATCGAGCAAAGATAAACTTGTCTATAAAGATATGTTGCATTATACAAATGCACATAAGAGAGATTTCAATCCTAATGGACAAATTAGAGGTGATAAAGGTATAAAATATCGTGAAATAATTAGACCATTGTTTTCTGAATCGTTAAACAATAATGTTATCACTACATTTGGAGGAAGCTTACCAACGCTAAAGAGATACAAAAATAACACTGATTTGGTATATTGGGATGATCCTAACGAACTGGTTGACAGATTGAAACTATTAATTGCTTCCCGAGATGCTGGTAATACAAACCATGATAATGAAATTTTATCAATAATCGAAGAATTAAAAGAAGCTGATATAATTAAACAATAAATAGTCATAATAATATGCTTTTTATTCAGTATAATAGCTGAGTTCAAGACAAGTATACTGAATTGTGAACATGAGCAAATCTGACGTGGTAAATGAAATTCATAAAAATGCAAGGGTGAACTATCCACGAAGACATGTTATCATGAAAGATATAGATGACTTGTGGCAAGCAGACTTAATTGATATGCAATCAATTTCAAAAGAAAATAAAAATTACAGATATATTCTTGTCGTTATTGATACATTTTCGAAATATGCTTGGGCCATTCCTATGAGAAGTAAAACCAAAGAAGATTTGTGTAACTCTTTCAAAACTTTGTTGGATAAAGGACGTGTTCCTAAAAATCTGCAAACGGATAATGGAGCAGAATTTTATAATAACAAATTTCAGAAGCTTATGAAATCATATAATATTAACCATTATTCAACCTTCTCAACAAAAAAGGCTTCCATAGTTGAACGATTTATCAGGACATTGAAATCTAAAGTTTATAAGGAATTTAGTTTAAAAGGCAATTACAATTGGATAAATAATATCCTAAATGATGTTATTTACAAATACAATCACACTCACCATCGCACTATTAATGAAATTCCTGCTAATGTGGATAGTAATAATAAAAAAATTATATTAGAAAGGTATTTAAAGTTGCTAAAAAAATATAATTTAAAAAGCAAGTACAAAGTAGGTGATTATGTGCGTATCAGTAAATACAAAGGAACATTTGAAAAAGGTTACACTCCCAACTGGTCAACGGAAATATTTAAAATTCGTAAAATACAAAAAACAGCTCCCATAAATTACTTAATTGAAGATACTATCAGAGGTCGCCCTATTTTAGGTGCATTTTACACACAAGAACTTCAAAAAACAAAACATCCCGATGTTTATCTAGTTGAGAAAGTTCTTAGAAGAAAAGGTAACAGAGTTTTAGTAAAATGGTTAGGTTTGTCTTCAGCTGAAAGCAGTTGGATTGATAAATCGAATGTAATATTATAAATAATATTAACAACAAACTGGAATCGATAACTATTTATTAAATTATTCAAACCGGAATCATCAGTCGTATAATGTGTTTTGGAGAGAGTAGTCTTCTCAATTGGCTTATTAATAATTTACCATTTGAATTACACTTACCAGGATATAGTTACTGTGGTCCTGGTACTAAATTAATAAAAAGACTAGCACAAGGAGATAACGGTGTAAATAAGTTGGACGAATATTGCAAAGATCACGATATTGCATATCACAAGTCATCAAACTTGAAAGATCGACATAAGGCTGATTTAATTTTGTTAAAAATGGCGAAACAGCGAGCGGTTGCTTCCGATGCCAGTATAGGCGAAAAACTCGCGGCACGCTTAGTAAGTAAGGCTATGTCGGCAAAAATTAAAACAGGTTCTGGTTTGAAGAAAAAGCGTTCTCCAAAAGTTACATCTGGAAAAGGATTAAAAAGTAAATTAAAAACTGTTATTACAAAAGCAAAAAGACACATAAAAAAATTAAAACCTAAGAGCAAGAAAATGGCTATAGAATTAGCTATTGCCGCTACCAGAGAATTAGCTGATGATTCATCGATTAAGCTCCCTCGTGTTATTCCTATTCCAAAAACTGGGGGAGTACTACCTCTGATTCCTATTTTTGCGGGATTATCAGCGGCAGGAGCTTTAGCAGGCGGTGCAGCTGGTATTGCCAAAACCATAAATGAATTCAAAATGGCTAAAAAGCTGTATGAGGAATCGAGAAGACACAATGAAAAAATGGAAGCTCTATGTATTGGGAAAGGACTACATCTTAAACCACATAAGGGCGGTCTTGGAATTTTCGTGTCAAAAGAAAAAAACTAAAATATCGGCTACCCAAACGGGCCTTAACTAACTTTGACATTTTAAAGTATGGAAATAGAATTCCTTATTTTAGAGGTGTCTTTATGAGAGATGAGCTCCCTAAATATCCATATAAAAAAGAATGTGGAGTTATTAATTTAGATAGTTCTAAAAACCCTGGTTCTCATTGGGTAGCCTATGCAAAATATAATGATTATGTTGAGTATTTCGACAGTTATGGAAATCTTAAACCTCCAAAGGAGTTTATAAAATATGTAGGTTCTAAAATTCAATATAATTATGAAAACATACAACGTGATCACCCATTCAACTGTGGACATCTATGTTTAAATTTCTTAAAGAATTTTTGGTATAATCAAGAAATAAAATAAACAGGATCATTGTAAAGAGTTCAGTATGCAAGCATGTCTACTACGGTTACCATCTCTGGAAATAAATCAGAATTGGTCTCGTATTTTCAACCACCTCTTCATTTATCTGATCAATACGAGTGCGGTTTACTATACTTTTCAGTATTAAAAACAAGACCGAATGTGCCCGTTAATAACACCAGTTTAACAGCTGTAATCAGAATCGAATGTGATCTTGTGCACGGTTCATATCACAACGGATTACCGACTCATTTTATTCATGAATTCGTATCTAATACTGCTTCAAGTCACGACTTCACAGAAATACCCCAGAACGTTATTTACTTCCCAGTGAACAAAAATATAATTTCATCTATATCTGTTAAGATTGTTGATAAATTTGGTAACTGTATTAACTTTGGTGAAGAACATATTCAGTTACGTCTTCATTTAAGAAAAACAAAATGATAGTATATTATAAAAACACTCCTGTAAAAATCAAACGTCTTATTCCATCTACGACCGTTAAGGTGCATAGACGTAAGAAAAAAGTGAAGAAATTGAGTGAAGCAAATAAAGCTTTTCTTAAAGCTCTAGGTTTTAAAGTATGAATATACTACAAATTACTGAATTACCTCACTTCGATAGTTCGATTGAAAGCTATGAAGTCCACACATACAATCCCTACACTAACAGCTTTAGAGAAAACGATGAAATCAGAATTCCCATACACCAACAAGACATATACGTGTTACCATCAGCCAGTTCAATTTACGTCGAGGGTCAAGCAAAGTTCTTCGACAAAGATGGAAAACCGATTAAGAAAAATATTACGTTCAGTAACAACCCTGTTATGTTTTTGTTTCAAGATATCAGATACGAAATAAATGGCATTGAAATAGATCGCATTAAAAATTCTGGAATAACGTCGACAATAAAGTCATACGTTTCAATGAATGATGGAGAAAATAAAGTTGCTGCTTTGTGGGGTTGGAACCTAGGTGGATTCAAAAGTGATGGTCATTTTAGTGCTATTGTACCTCTTAATAAAATTTTAGGATTTGCTGAGGATTACAATAAAATTGTTATAAATTGTAAACATGAACTTATTTTGAATAGAAGTAACTCTAACTTAAACAGTATCATAGCAACTGATGATATTGCGCATTTTCAAATAGACATACAAAGATTGCAATGGCGTGTACCACATATAAAAGTGTCAGACCGGGAACGACTGACACTACTAAAACACTTGGAAAGAGATAAACCTATTCAAATAGCGTTTCGAAATTGGGATTTATATGAGTATCCTTTGCTCCCTAAAACTACAAAACATTCTTGGTCAGTTAAGACTGCATCGCAATTAGAGAAACCTCGATATGTAATTTTTTGCTTGCAAACCAACAGAAAAAATAATAAAACCAAAGACAGTTCTCTGTTTGATCACTGCGGGGTTACTAACGTAACACTATTTCTGAATTCTCAGTATTATCCCTACGAGCCTCTAAGCTTAAATTTTTCTGAGAACAAATACAATATATTATATGAAATGTATGTGAAATTTCGTCAGTCGTATTACAATTGTCCTGCAGACCCCTTGCTTAATTTGATCGATTTTAAGGAGAACGCTCCTCTCTTTATTATAGACTGTTCAAGACAAAACGATAGTTTGAAAACAGGCCCCGTAGATGTACGGTTGGAGATTGAATGTTCAGCGCCAATACCAGATAACACAACTGGATATTGTTTAATTTTTAACGATCGGCTTGTGGAATATAAACCTTTAAGTAACATAGTGCGCAGATTATCATGACAGCCATTGTAGATGTTCAAGGTTTTAAAACAGAAACAAATGAATTTATCATTAAAGAATTTGCTGTATTATTGAATAACAAAATTCAGGTGTTTTTAATTAAGCCACCATTTCCATTTTACGATTTGACGAAACCAGAAAAACGACAAGTCAGTTGGATTGAACATAATAGAAGAATATTCTGGAGAGATGGATTTATACCCTACTCAAATCATCAGAATTTGATTGTAGATATTTTAAAAGATAAAAGTGTTTACACCAAAGGTTTAGAAAAAGTGTTGTGGTTAAAAAATATTTTGAATAATAATAATATAAATAATTTAGAAGATGAAGGTTGTCCTAATTTTTTAAGCTTGTACAATAAATATGAACATTCTCATGATGTCTATAGTTGTATTTATCATAATAAAATATGTGCTTTAAAAAATGTAATATGTTTAAATAAATGGTGTATAGAAAATACATTTTTGAAATAAATATTTGCTTGTTTAATTTTCAAATCCTCTATCCCTACCAATCACATCAAATGTTAATAATTATAAATTGCTGGCTACCGCAGTACGATATCATTTGACCTTTATAATTATCTGTGTGAAGAACTATATAGTGAGTGAATAGAACATGTCTCATAATAAATGTAGCCCTCGTTATGACATGTATAATGCATATAAAATGCGTGAAATTTCGTTTAGACATTATTGGGCAACGGCCAATTCAAGAAGAAGGTTGGTGATGGAAATGGCTGAAGCCGGATTTTTTTATTTTGGAAACGGTGTAAATGATAAAGCAGCGTGTTTCTCATGTGGAGGTGTTATAGAAGATTGGGAGATTTACGACGATCCTTGGATGCAACATGCTATACATTTTCCTCAATGTTTTTATTTGATTGCTGTGAAAGGAATATATTATATTAATAACTGTCTGAAACAATTACTATATTAGAATATGCGCTATTGCATTGTGTTCTGAGTTGGATCATATCTACCCTATTAGTATATTTATGTATACGATGCCACATTGCACTTGAAATAGATCAATCTGGATCAACAATACCTATGTTATAAAACATATCGTCTGTAGTCTGATTAGTCATCGCTCGATAAAAATAATTGGGGATTCTGGGATCATGCAGTTCGAGCGTAGCGAGAACAAATGATTCCAGAATCCCCAATTATACCCTACTTACGTCCTTACCCTGGGTTCAAAGTATCCCAATACCAAATTTCATCACAATTCAAAACATTATCTCTCATTGTGTATGATATGTTTGTAACAAACCTCACGTTGGCGAAAATGCTTTTTGTAAAATGTAAGTTTTTTGATCTCGACTGTAGGTATACTCGTATTATTTTATAGTTTGCTTAGCATAATTAAGTTTTAGCACAATCATTTTTTAAATTTCAAAATGTATAATCCGTTGTTAGGCGAGAACAACTGCGAGAGGGGCCCGTGGCTAAATAATAACAGCCGCACAGGTCGATCGATCAGGTTAAGCTACCTACGCTTGCCGCGATTGGTCTGTGGATGGGTGACCATCTTTACATACCGAGACCCCTCCGTGCCTCGGAAAGCACGTTAAGCCGTTGGTCCCGGCTGTCATTCGTGGATCTTTGACAGTCGTTACGGGTAGTCAGAAGCCCGAAAGTCTGACAACCAGTCTTACCTATGGGTATCGTATAACCCAGTAACTGGGTTGTGGAGGTCAGATAGGCAGTCGCTCCATGAAAAATACTGGTATT